>AP027105.1:3484692-3650612 GCA_028142955.1 Pinctada fucata
CCCGAAGTTTGACAAATCAAGCCGGCGGTCATACGATGGTTCAAGATGGCCTTACGAATAGCCCGATGATATTACGATCACACCCGAATTTGAACAAATCCTTTATCGTGTGGCCATCGGCTGCTTAAATCGGGACAGTGTGACGCCAGCATTAAAGCATGCGACCATAGTGATTTCTTCCACAAAAGACAAAATTCCCAGCAATTTTCGCAATATTTTGTCAATAACGTCAAAATGACGTCAATTCATGACGTCTTTACAGTTAAATGGCACTTTGATTGGCACTTTTCTTTTCATTAAAAGCGGTAAAGATTCGTGTACATTGTATTTTCATGAGAGATACCAAGTATTTCTCATGAAACCTATTTCTAGAGAAAAATCGAGGTCCGATTTAGGGTTCTCGTGGCCCTACCTCTTAAACGGGGCAAGTACAACACACATCAATACACGCGAGTACTTTTAAAGGCTTTTACCGTATCAGACGATGCTGAAAATAGCGACAACCTGAGTCGCATTTGACGTAAAGTTGCATTAGAATTAATTTGAACAGATGATCTATATGAGTCACATCAAGTACGGATCTAGAGGGAGAGGGGGGTTTCAGGACCCTTCCCCTGGAATTTCCAAAATGACGGAATTTTCCTATTTTACGTATAATTTCTGTCACAATCATAGGCGGGTCCCTCTGACCGACTAGACCTCCTCCCCCTTTTTTTAAATCTAGATTCGCAAATGCACATGATACTTACGGCATATGATAACAGCAATATCTGTAATAATATGACCCACAGCAGTCGTCATGGCAATACATATATCCGGTTACGTAGTAGCTATACCCAATCTTATATCGATACGAGCAGAAGTCTGCATAGCTACCTAAAATAATAATAGAAAAACAACTAGGGTTTATTTTTCGTATTACTCGGTTGTCTTAATAGCTCATGGTTATAAAAATTGCAAGAAATTATACTCAAAAGAAACAAAAGAAATAGATTTTATGATAATACATTTTTGTACATCAATGTTGCAAATCAAAGTGTCATATTCGGATATGTAAACCACAGGAGCTCGATGTCACGGATCGATCTGCAATCACATCCTCCTGAAGGAAGGTAAAAGTACTGTGGAGAAGGGGCGCATATAATTGAGGGTTGCTGACGCCGAGCTCCTGTGATTTTTAAGCTTGACGTGTTGTTGTGTTCTGAGATCATGTTAATAAAGCTTGGCGTGTTGTTGTAATCTGAGATCGTGTTAAGAAAATTTGACGCGTTTTTGTATTCTGAGATCATGTTAATAAAGCTTGGCGTGTTGTTGTATTCTGAGATTATGTTAATAAAGCTTGACGTGTTGTTGTAATCTGACATCATGTTAATAAAGCTTGGCGTGTTGTTGTGTTCTGAGACCATGTTAATAAAGCTTAACAGGCTGTTGTAATCTGAGATCGTATAAAGAAAGCTTTACATGTTGTTGTATTCTGAGATCATGTTAAGAAAGCTTTACATGTTGTTGTATTCTGAGATCATGTAAATAAAGCTTGGCGTGTTGTTGTATTCTGAGATCATGTGAAGAAAGCTTTACAGGCTGCTGTATTCTGAGATCATGTTAATAAAGCTATACGTGTTGTTGTATTCTGAGATCATGTTAATAAAGCTTTACAGGCTGCTGTATTCTGAGATCATGTTATTAAAGCTTTACGTGTTGTTGTATTCTGAGATCATGTTAATAAAGCTTTACGTGTTGTTGTATTCTGAGATCGTATTAAGAAAGTTTTACATGTTGTTGTATTCTGAGATCATGTTAATAAAGCTTTACAGGCTGCTGTATTATGAGATCATGTTATTAAGGCTTTACAGGCTGTTGTATTCTGAGACTATTTTTTATATAGCTTTATAGGCTGTTGTAGTCTGAGATCATATTAAGAAAGTTTTACAGGCTGTTGTATTCTCAGATCATGTTATTAAAGCTTTACAGGCTGTTATATTCTGAGACAACTTTTTATATAGCTTTACAGGCTGTTGTAGTCTGATATCATACTAATAAAGCTTTACATGTTTTTGTATTCTGAGATCATGGTAATAAAGCTTTACGTGTTGTTGTATTCTTAGTTCATGTTCATTAAACTTTACAGTATTCTGAGTTTATATTAGTAATGCGTACAGGCTGTTGTATTCTGAGATCATGTCCATAAAGCTTTACGTGTTGTTGTATTCTTAGTTCATGTTCATAAAACTTTACAGTATTCTAAGTTCATATTAGTAATGCGTACAGACTGTTGTACTCTGAGACCATGTTAATAAAGCTTTACATGTTGTTGTATTCTGAGATCATGTAATTAAAGCTTTACGTGTTGTTGTATTCTGAGATCATGTAATTAAAGCTTTACGTGTTGTTGTATTCTGAGATCATGTAATTAAAGCTTTACGTGTTGTTGTAATCTGAAATCATGTTAATAAAACTTTACGTGTTGTTGTATTCTAAGATCATGTTAAGAAAGCTTTTCGTATTGTTGTATTCTGAGATCATGTTAAGAAAACTTTACGTGTTGTTGTATTCTAAGATCATGTTATTAATTTTAAGCATTACATGCTGTAGTATTCTGATACCTTGTTCATAAAGATTAAAGTGTTGTTGTATTCTGAGATCAAGTTAAGAAAGCTAGACATGTTATCATGTTGTTAAAGCATTACATGCTGTTGCATTCTGAGATCATGTTAATAAAGCTTTACGTATTGTTATATTCTGAGGTCATGTTAATAAAGTTAAACAGGCTGTTGTATTCTGAGATCATGTTATTAAAGCTTTACAGGCAGTTGTATTCTGAGATAGCATGATAACTTTAATATAGCTTTATAGGCTGTTATCTTCTGATATCATGCTAATAAAGCTTTACAGGCTGTTGTATTCTGAGATAACTTTTATATAGCTTTACAGGCTGTTGTCTTCTTAGATAACTTTAATATAGCTTAACAGGCTGTTGTATTCTGAGATCATTTTATCAAAGCTTTACAGGCTGTTGTCTTCTGAGATATCTTTAATATAGCTTTACAGGCTGTTGTATTCTGATAACATGCTAATATAGCTTTACGTGTTGTTGTATTCTGAGATCATGTTTATAAATCTGTACGTGTTGTTGCATTCTTAGTTCATGTTCATAAAACTTCACAGGCTGTTGTAATCTGAGTTTATGTTAGTAATGCATACAGGCTGTTGAACTCTGTGACCATGTTTATAAAGCTTTACAGGCTGTTGTATTCTGAGATCATGTTCATAAAGCTTTACAGGCTGTTGTATTCTGAGATCGTGTTTATAAAGCTTTACAGGCTGTTGTATTCTGAGATCATGTTTATAAAGCTATATATGCTGTAACTTTACTCTGAGATCATGTTAATAAAGCTTTGAAGAAAATGGAGTGTTGTCGTATTCTGAGATCATGTAAATAATGATTTACATTCTATTGAATGTTGAGATCATGTTAATAGCGCTTTATATATGCTGTCTTACTCTGAAATCATGTTAATATAGTCGATTTGACAGCCTTATATAACATGTGGCCGACCTAGAAATGTCCTTTCCAATGAACTTTTTTATGATTCTTATCTATGGGATAGAACTGAACGATTCTAGCTTGGTTGCCACTATGGCAACCTTGGGCAACTCTTTTTATCGGCGGAAATTCAAAATGGCCGCCAAATGCCTTCCACCATTAGATGAAATTAAATTCTTTCTTTAAATATAAAGTGTGGCACATCAAATCAGGGGTTTTGAGGGTATACACACCCATTTCCGATGTCATTTTTACAATTTGAATTCATTCAGGACTAAAAATTCAAGATAGCCGCAAAATTTCAACCTCATTATGGTACAATGTGAATATTTCAATAAAACGTTCGTGTAACACATCTTATATGTAGTTGCAATGGTCCTTGAATACATTTATTTCGCTGTTTTGGTTGTTATCAGCTGACACATGCTTCTGGGACAGCTCTGCTTATCGGAGGAAATTTAAAATGGCCGCCAAATGCCTTCCATCAATAGGTGAAATTTAATTCTTTCTTTAAATATTAAGTGTGGCACATCAAATCAGGGGTTTTGAGGGTCAACAAACATATCTCCAATGTCATCTTGACATTTTGAGCTCATTCTAGGCTAAAACTTTAAGATGGCTACCTAAGTTTAGCCTCATTATGGTACGATGTGTAGATTTCAATAAAAAAAATTCGTCTTACACATCTTATTTGTAGTTGCGATGATCCTTGAATACATTTACTTTGCTGTTTTGATTGTTTCCAGTTCACGTATACTTGTAGGACAAATTTTTTTTATCGGGGGAAAATTCAAAATGGCCTCCAAATAGTCCAATTACCACTGAGTAAAATGTAATAATTACTTAATTTATCAAGTGTAGTACATCTATTCAGTGGTTTTAAGGGCCGCAAATCCCATATCTTGTGTTATTAATTAATATGGGTTTATTTAAGACTGAAAATTCCAAATGGCAGTCTAATTTCAGCTTCAATGCAAGAACATTTATTTCAATTTATTTTTTGTTTCTAAGAATAAGTAAGGACAACTCATCGTATTAGTAATTTAAGGGTCGTAGTATTCATTCGCATGGATCTTGCTACGACTTGAGCTTATACATGCTTATTTCAAGATTACCACCTTAGTTGGGAACTAAGAATAATACAGAAGAAACAATAAGTAAACATAATAAATCAAAGTGTGAATATTGTATTTTTCTAATAAGAAATATCACAATACCAGCTTGTTTGACGCAGGGTATTCTAGAGTAAGCAAGTAAACTCGAGGTAACTTGGCTATTTTGGCTCTTTTGACCATCATGACAATTTCTTTGCTTGGCCTGTATAGCTTTTTTCAAATCGACATGAATGCAATAGAAAGTGTTAGGTGTTTCCTTTACATTAGTCGGTGTAATTTATTTTGAGTTGAACGACTATATTTATGTATAACGTTAATGATGACATGCACCATTTTCCAATGAAATTATGAACCTTGCATCTTTATCCTTTTTATACTTAAAATGAAACTTTGTAAAAGAATGTTTTCAAATGTGGCAAAGCAACAATAATTATTTATGCTTCTTTGAATCATTTTGGCTTGAAGTATCACTTATGAGTATTCATTGTCCGAATCATGCATGTCTGGTGCACAAAATGTATTCTTCTATTTAGAGAAGGCTGCTCAATAGTACCCGGGTTAACACTCTCCTTTTTCTTCATAAGGCCGGTTAAGTTTGTAAATGAACAGGCCTTTCAAAATTTCTTCTGCTATGATTACATTTAAGGATAATTTTTACTTCTGGTTGGAGGTTCCCTCCGTTTTTCTCTACAGTGATTCAAAATTGAATTTGAGCTAGGGGCCTGCAACCGTAGAAAGATGAAATGGTACTACGTATGATTTGGCATGTAAAACTCAATGGGTGAAATCTTGAAACCAAATGTTTGGAATATCAGTGTTCCGTATAGTTTGAAGGTTGTTTCTATATCAAATCTTAAACAGGTTTTCATTTCAAATGTTTTCTTACAACACAGAGAGTATTTGGTTAAAAAGTAAGACGTAGTCAGTGTGACCAGCTTGAAATGAATCTAGAACAAAACAAGAGCATATGTCAAAAGAACAGGGAAAATGATCCATGTCAAGAATACAGATCATGCAGCAATCCTGGAAGAATTTTGCTCCTTTGAATTCCTTTTGCAGACTTTCAAATAGGACAATCACTTAAGTATTTGACATGATATTTTGACAATCCATAGCCCTATTATGTATATTTTTGCTTCAGGTCGACTCTTATCCCCCTTTCTTAAAGCATAAAATATTTGCAATTTATTTTTATCTTTATATAAATATAAAAAATTCTTCACTTCTACGGGGTGAGAATGTGCAATCTATGGAAAAAAAGAATGTGTAAGCTTATATCGACAAAAGGAAATTAGACACTGATTATGCCACCTTTGGGATCACAAATAAGATTCACCACAGTTATTCGTAATAAAATGTGAATATTGAAGTGAGGTTAGCCTTTAATGAACTAAAAAGCAAAATGACACCATATATGGGTTTCCAGGTATGGAAATTTTAAAACAACTGATTAGATGTGCTACTCTTGATATATCAAGTAATTATTACATTTACAAAGTAGTAGGATACTAGCTGGTGGCCATTTTGAATTTCCCACGATAAGTAGAGTTGTCCCAGAAGCATGCGTCAGCTGATAACAACCAAAACAGCAAAATAAATGTATTCTAAGACCATTGCAACTACAAATAAGATGTGTTACACGAACATTTTATTGAAATATTCACATTGTACCATAATGAGGTTGAAATTTGGCGGCCACCTTTAATTTGTAGTCCTTAATGAACTCAAATTGTAAAAATGACATCAGAAATGTGTTTGTTGACCCTCACAACCCCTGATTTCATGTGCCACACTTAATATTTAAAAAAAGAATTTAATTTCCTCTATTGGTGGAAGGCTTTTGGTGGCCATTTTGAATTTCCGCCGATAAAAAGAGTTGCCCAAGGTTGCCAGAGTATTAACCAAGCTAGAATCGTTCAGTACTATCCCATAAATAAGAATCATCAAAAAAAGTTCATAGGAAAGGACATTTCTAAGTTCTGAAATTTTCAAATCGACTATGCAAACTGCACTTTAAGGGCTGTTGCACTCTGAGATCATCTAAAAAGCGCTTTACAGGGTGTCGTATTTTGAGATCACATATTCAGAGATCATGTAAATAAGCTTTAAAGGATGTTGTAATCTCAATTCATGTAAAAAGCGCTTTACAGGCTGTCACAGCGTAGTCTGATATCATGTAAAAAGCGTTCTACAGGCTGTCGTATTCTGAGATCATGAAAATAGTGCGTTAGGGTATGTTGTGTTACCGGCCATTGCATTTTGAGATCATGTTTTACAATATGTCAGTTGCATTTTGAGATCATGTTTACAAATAGCGTTTTACAGCCTGCTGTTGTATTCTGATATCATTTAGATATCTTTTTAAGCTATCGTATTCTGTGATTTTGTAAAAAAAAAAAGCGCTTTACAGGCTGTTGTATTCTGATATCAATTAAGTAAATTATGCTTTACAGGTTGTTGTATAACATTTTGGGTTTTTGGTTCGACTTAGAACTCCACATTCTCATACAGCAAACAATTTCCTCTTTTTTGTCCAATAAACTTTCTTGATGCTCCTCTTAGATCACTCAAACTTTATATACAAATATGTACTCCCCAAGGTTATGTTTGATTACGGTTTCCTTTATTATCAATTTTGTATCTTTGATTTATACAGTGTCATATTTGACTTGAAATGTAGTATACAAATATTGTAAGGTGGTCATAACGGTACTAGTAATAAATATCGATTCTTGCTACATGAATGTGGTATAGAATGCGGTCGTGCTGATATGGGGAATTTCTTTTTAGAAGAACGTTTCGAATGATACAAATGAATCACTCGAGTGTACAATATTGATTTGCATACTTAAGTGTTTTGTTATTTTATTTGTATCATTCCTTCACTCCAAGAGATTTTTTTTACATAGCGACACTCGGGAATCCTTTTTATAGAGTGCGACAGACATACGGACAGACAGACAGACGGACAAAGTGATCCTTAAGTGTCGCTATGCTTCGCATGCGACATAAAAAAATAGTGAATGCAAAAGAAGTCCATCAGTATCTATCTTTCCCTTCCTTCCGACCTCTCTTCCTATTCTATTTGTTTAGGGTTTTTGTTCTCTATATGACGAAAGGCTTTGTAAATTGATGTCTGTAGCATTCGGTCTTTTTCTAACTTTCTATTCTGAATCCTAAATTCATGCCTACTTGCACAATTTAATGATTTAGAATGGAAAGTTAGAAAACGACAATTACATTAGCGCGTAAAGTGAGAACTTATGAGGAAATGACCAAATATGCCCAATTAATCATAATCGAGATATTGTCTGAAGTAGTGAATTGTCAATGGTGGGATGAATATTTTTTACAATGTATCCATATGAAGTGTCCAAGTAACCTGATTTTCAATGTTAACAGTATCCGTTGTATATTATCAATTTTACAGTATTATATCGATTCATCTCTGCCAGACTCTGAAGACTGAAAATGTCGATACCTGGATTCTATTCTATTCTATTCTATTCTATTCTTCTGTTCTGTTCTGTTCTATTCTATTCTGCTCTGATCTGTTCTGTTCTGTTCTATTCTATTCTATTCTGTTCTGTTCTATTATATTCTATTCTATTTTGTTCTACTCTATTCTATTCTATTCTGTTCTGTTCTATTCTGTTCTATTCTATTCTATTCTGTCATATTCTATTCTGTTCTATTCTGTTCAGTTCTGTTCTATTCTATTCTATTTTGTTCTATTCTATACTATTCTTTTCTGCTTTACTCTGTTCTGTTCTAATCTGTTCTGTTCTATTCTGTTCTACTCTATTCTATTCTGTTCTGTTCTGTTCTGTTTTATTCTATTATATTCTGTTCTATTCTATTCTTTTCTATTCTGTTCTATTCTATTCTATTCTATTTTGTTCTATTCTGTTCTATTCTATTCTATTCTTTTCTGTTTTACGCTGTTCTGTTCTATTATACTCTATTCTATTCTATTCAAGAATGGAATGTGTGTTGTTTTTTTAATAATTCAATTTCTTGTTTTTATTCAGTTTTGCGTCTTTTCTAAAATTGAAAAAAAAGGAAAATACCGGCAAGCCAAGGTCAAAAAGAAGAATACAAAACAACGTTTATTTCATACAGTTTTAACCCTATTAGACATAACAAAAACTTGGACAAATTGGTTCAAATAATCAAATGCCAATGATATAAATGATTCACTTGAAATTTTTTGTCTTTAAGCTTTGATATCATTGATTAATCTTGATATTCATAACACACAAGAAGAGTGTGTACTTACTGGACTAGTTTATGAAGAAAATTAGAGACATCTCATGTGAATTAATTAAGGGATTCTGTAATTTTCAATTTGTTTTTATGGCTTCTGGGTTCAAAACCTTATTGCACTAGGACACAAAAAACCGACGAAAAAACAATAAACATGATATACTTACTGTGTATCAG
Organism: Pinctada fucata; assembly: GCA_028142955.1. Classification (NCBI taxonomy): domain Eukaryota; kingdom Metazoa; phylum Mollusca; class Bivalvia; order Pterioida; family Pteriidae; genus Pinctada; species Pinctada fucata. The sequence continues at coordinate 3,493,795 of AP027105.1, forward strand.
AGTGTAAAAGAAAAGAACCAAATCCATGATGTTCCTTGCTGATGATATATATATATATATTTCCTTGTATCCTGTTTATTGAACGTAAATAACAACCACAGTCTTATTCAAATGACCCAAATCTAATAGCAGTATAACCAAATCGATAGCTTTATTTGATCGATCAGCATATCTACCTGGTTTCATGGGAAAAGAAAATGGCTACGTTTAATGAAAATTAATTATCAGCTATCAGGGACACCGAAGTAGCTTATTAAAAATGTATAATTATTGTGAGACCGTGGTAATTTAACATTGTTTAAGCAGATCGCAGATTTACAGTATTACATATATGGATACTATAGTTTCCATCCCATCTATCTTACTATACCTTTCTTGGAAAACACACGACGGATTAATTAGATTGTGCCATTGTTGTGCTCATGTGGCATAATTGCCTTACATAGATCCGAAGAATTACTGTCCGCGCGGATCACTTTGGAAACTGAGTAAACGCGATTTTGATAAAGTTTCATAGATTTGAATTGAATTGTTCTCGCTTGGTCGTTTTTTGTTTTTGTTTTTTTTGTATATGCTATATCACCTTGGGTCTACACAGATAAAATAGTTTTTAGACTGGGAGTTTTCAGTAATGAAATTCAGCTTGACGTCGGTCATGCACGGGAAAAATTAGCTTTGGACATGAACTATTTAAAACTTTTTTTTGTCTATAAAGTTTGATTTCGTGCACTGACTATCATAAAAATAAAAGCAAAATTTACGACTAAACGAGATCTTTTACATTGGATGGTATCAAATTCATTTACATTTTTGCACGACAAAGAAGTAAAAAAAAAAGATTTATCCAGTTTCCGAAGTGAGCCGCGCAGACAGTAAAATGTGTTATAGATCTAGATTGCTTTGGTCACATGGCTTTATGTAATGTGAAACCCTAATGAAAGCACACGTACTCTTGTATGACATTTATGTAGGTAAGAGAAGTGGACAAAATGTTACGAATACGATTTACAAAACATTTCTTATGATCTGGGCCCGACAACATAAACTGAGAATTGACTGAAATTCCCAACCTTCAATATATATCAAAGTAGTAAAGATTGAAATATTTAGTTAATATTCTGTTATGAAAATAGAAAAAAAAAATGGGAATAATTTCAAGTCATAACCAATATCAAGTTAGACTTAAGTCAATTCTTAGTTTATGGTGCTGGGCCATGACCATGATTGGATGTACGGTAAAAGAATATAAAGCATTCTTCAAGACACTATGGAAGTTCTTTGCATATATTTCATTAATTCATATTCATCATTAATCAAAATCATCATTCATTTATTCTTGTTCAAACCGAGGTAGCATCTTGTCCGGAGCACCGACAGACTGGACAGAAGTCGTCATCCACTGCTATACATTTGATAGGGCATGTGAGGGAAATCGGCTGGCAGACTGAAAACCAATGGTAAAACTACGTTTAACAAAATGCACTACCCCTAACAAATTTTATAGGGCGTACATATTCTGACTGACTGTGACGACAGGACTCCATGACAGGCTCTCTATACTCCGATTGCCCATAGGTCTCATTTGTTTACGTGTAGTCTTTTATGTTTGATGTTCCTTGTCCCTTTTTGTCTGCTCTGTGTTTTTACATGGGTTGTTTTGATATTTTGCTGTGGGTGCTGCAGCCTGGTTTTGTTGGAGATCCCCTCCTTTTTCATACACATTGGTCTTTAGTTTATGTATTGTTATTAGTTTCATGTTTTGATGTGTCTGTTTAGAGTGTTTCTTGGGCCATTCGTGGCTGTGTTGCCTCTTGTTGTTTGTTGAAGTTATTTGCTTTTGCCCATTATTTGTTCATTCCTGTGGGTGTGTTCCGCTGTGGCCAGTACATGGAAGTCTCGATTGAGATCATTCTATGTCATCCTTAGAAGAATATGCCTATTCTAGAGAGAAGTCTATGAATTAAAAACTATTGTGCATTATTAAAGATCTGGAATCCACGATTAAACACCTCCTCGAGAAAAGTATACGCTCAACACATAGACATTTCTCAAGGAAATTGGGCAATATAATTAGCTTTAGAAACTGAAAGAAAAAACTACATTTTAAGAAGAACTCAAGTAACACAAATTACCGAATGGAAGAGTACATAACGTAAATAATTCTGTGATAGGCTGCAGAAGCTGATATTGATATGAGACATTCTTGAACTGTTGAAATTTTCAGCAACAATTAAACAATCAGAGAAAAATAGGTAAAGATGTATTTAGACTTCATGCCTACGAGATGATATTCTTTATAATATGTATATAATTCAAAAGAATATTTTCTGACGAAGGCAACGATTGTTTAAAAAAAAACCTCAAGATACGATGCGGTTTGCGGGTTCTTGCATACTTACAATAATCGGATACTGGTCTCTTTGTCGTTGGTTTATCACATGAACAAATGGGACAAAAATTATTGTCAAACTTCAAGCATTCTCTGGAACATTCACTAATGGACTGCTGAACATTGCAAACTGTTAAAAGCGGCAAAAGAAGCATCCAAAACATAAGCGTGGCTATTTATTTGTAATGATAACCGAAGACAATTGTAATTCATATATTTTGTTTTACGTCACGGTCATTTTCTGAAAGGTGACCTCAAGATATGGGCAAGAAAACACTTACATGCATTATTAGAATTTTCCGATAAAGTTTAAGAAAGGGGGAGGGGATTAGATTATAAGCGATCCGGAAAAATGTTTGGAATGTTCTCCAAAGTAGCACAATATAAATTGTGGTGGATGTAGAGTCACTTAAAGAACAGCTGTTTTGATTTGAAATGAATATTTAAATTTATAGACAGCAATATTGATGTTAGTGAGGTTTTTTTTTATTCCTGAACAATTCTGCAAAAAGGTACCTTCAAACGGACGTAAAACAAAATAATTTTAGTATGGCCTTAAAAAAAGTTGAAGTCACTTAGTCGCTATTAACACAACTCATACTTCTTCCAAATGTCGTACCTTACTATTTTGAAAAAATATCATCTAATAGAAAAAAAATCAAATGCAAATCGAACGTAATTTTCTTTCTTTGTGGGATGAATTTCAAGCTTTGTATCTTAAAATATTTTTATTGATACATTTGTTTAACTTTTTCAGTATTTTTTAACTACTCAGAAAATAATAGTGGATAGAACATTACACTGGTATCGAACACTCTTGTTCTGGCAAAGATCACGGCAAGTGTTTACCAGTATTTACATTCAGTTGCCTTTGTTGAGTAGTGTTAGTTGATTACATTGATAAATGCTTTTTGAAAGTGGTTTCTAAAGATCTTCCAAAGCTTTGACTAGAAAGTTGCATGAAATGTGATAATATTTGAGAGATTTGTTTTTCATTACATGGTGATATAATTCAGTATTGTATGAAAAAAAGTCGAAAAAAGTCAAAATCAGTTAATGCTTATGTATTCTAGTTATATGAAAATTAAATTTTTCATTCAGAAATATTCCCAGAACGTCCAATATTGAATAGCAATGAGAAAATCGAAGTGTTCGAGCTCTTTTGCATCATGTGAGGAATTAGTTCTCAAGCATAAGCGCGATTATATCTTAATAGTAAGCTATGTCCATCTTTTATGATATGACAGCAGCAGAAAGCGAACTTTTTGCAATGCAAAAACCATTGATGTGTAGAGGTTGCTTGGTGTGTAAGAAACAAGTTATAAAACTAAACTGATATAATATTCATAAGATATTAAACGGACCCATATACATGTATAACTGTCAAATACACAACGCTGAAAAGAATTTTCTTTTAGCTTTGCATCAGTACACTTTAAAAGCCTTAAAATTGCAACTTTGTTACAGTTCTTTAAAAGCATTGCGAAAGCGTGTCTTAGAATATCATTTCTTGCATTTTCCAAAGATCAATACAATTAGATAATATACCTATTTCTTGAGAAAACGTGACGGGTTCTCGAGTTGGAGCTTCAGTGGATGTCGTCTCTGCTTGTGTATGCGATGTTGTTGAGGTCATGGTTGGTGATACTGTGTTGGACAAGCATTTACAGACAGGACAAAGGTAGTCGTCTATCGCTATACAATGTGATGGGCAAGATGCATCGATATCTTCACATCCTGTTAATTAATATAAAGATATGTTGCTATTTACATAAAAAAAGGCCCCGTGTACACAGATATCAAGTATTCAGAGTACACCGAATACAGAAAGAACTGACCAAGTGTCTAGAATATGTAACCTTTACACAGCCAATTGTGCCTCATGTGAAATTATATGAAATGAGCATCATGTAAATTTCACATGAAATTTCAAGTGTCTAGAATGTGTAACCTTTACACAGCCAATTGTGCCTCATGTGAAATCATATGAAATGAGCATCATGTAAATTTTACATGAAATTTCATGTAAAATTCAAATAAATTTCACATAAGATTTATGTGAAAAATATTTCACATAAATTTCCTTCACATGAATTTCACATGAGTTTTTCTAAGTGACCTTCACAGGAAGCTGAATTCACATAATATCCATGTAAAATTTTCATGTAAATTTCATGTTCGTGCTCGTTTCACATAAATTTCATTTGAACTTTCATGTAAAGTTCATGTACATTTTACATGAATTTAATATAAGGCACAATTTGCTGTGTAAATGTTATGCATTTATTTTCCAACGGCTTTCTTAAAACAGAAAATGTATGTATATTCATTGTATGGAAGATAAAGAGGATACCTGAGCTTCATTCATGTATAGGATAAACCTCAAAGATCGAACAGGATGCAAAACAAACAACTTTGACATCAAACTCAAGCCGAGCTGTGAAACCGGATATAAAACGGTAACTTTTTAAGAGAATTTCAAAAGAAATATCAGATTGCAATACAGTTATTATTTTCTTTGTCCTTTTTCCGTGGCATTGAGCTCAAATATCGGGATATTCTATCATCGTATAGCACTCTCGACAATAGAAATCATATTTCTCATACAGACTTCTGATGTTATTGGTTTTATTTAGCTGTGAAATATAATATAACTTTCAGTTTAGGTTAGCATCCGAATTCAATCAATCAATGACTACTCATTTTCAAAATAAATTTCTTTAACGTGTCGATACTTTACCATGAGATGAATTTTCTCTTGGAAGTAACTTCTCCATACATGAGCATAATGTACAACGAGATATGGGATCTAAGACCAAGCATTCTGATGGACAGGACAAATCAATGACAGGACAGTTGTCTGCAAAGAAGATCAACATTATATGAATTTAAAAGATCATCAATCTACGAATTCTAAAAGATCAACATTATACGAATTCTAAGAGATTAACATTATATGAATTTAAAAAATCAACATTATACGAATTCTAAATGATTAAAATTATATGAATTATAAAAGATTAACAATTATAATATATGAGTTTAAAAGATCAACATTTTACGAATTCTAAAAGATTAAAATTCTATGAATTATGAGAGATCAACATCATATGAATTCTAAAAGATCAATATCATATGAATTCTAAAATTAAAATTTCTCGAAATTTTCGAAACGTGGGTCTTGTAGCATCATACCACATCCATTCTGCTTCATCTGTCGTTACATTTTTTAAAATAATAACTTTCATAATTTTTGGCCTTATTACATTGTTTTGATTGAGGATCACTGACGAAGGATAAGTACCCGAAACGTGCATGTCTGCCCATGCTGCCAATTTATCTGTTCTTAAATGATGCTGTTGAATTTGAAGACGTTTAACATTTGTACCCCTTGATGAGTGCCACTGCTGGTGCACCAGGAATCCCCGAGGGCACATGTAGCCAAGTTTGATCAACTTCGGTTGATCGTTTCTTCAACGCATTCGAAAATTTCTGTTTTCAAAATTTCTTGAAAGGATTCCGGACCTTAAAGACCCTTTTTTTATCACTCATAAATCGAAGAATTCAATGTCTTTGTATGACTTTTTACATATAATGAAAAATTGACCATTCATGTATTAAATCACTATTAAATTTTCGCTTGTATCAAAAGATGTTACTATGTGTGATGCCTGTTTTGTGGCAGGGGTAAATCCGGATAAATCGCCATCAATTCCGGCCTTGAATATTGTTTTCTCAATACATATGCATGAGAGGGATCGAACAAATTGTAACATGATGACATAGTTTGTGAACACGTCCAATCAGGTAAAAATCAATATATGCTAATGAATCGATACTCTCGGTTGTGTATTATTAGAGGTGTGGCTTTATGTTAATCTGTATACTTTTGATGCTACTTTTTTCGTGGTTTTTCTCTTATTTGAACATGATGGCAAATTATTATGGCTAATTCCTTCTCAGGGAGAATTTGTCAAGTAAGTATCAGTCTGTCAGTTCTCTGAATTAGCCATTCAAACATGCGTCCATGCCTAATTTTGAAAAAAATCTATCAGACTACCTGGGGTTTTTGTGCATAGTTCAACCAAAGCTAGCTAGGGGTGGGTAGATTTAAGCTGACTTTGCCAGCGTTTCGGGCAATATCTTAACAGAAGGGGGTTAGGAACTTGTTGTTTATACATAGTTCAAACAATTTATAAGGTCATTTCAATAAATTGTGAAATTTTTGAGAAAAAAAATTTTATAGCCTTTCCTTAAGGTCCGGGATCCTTTCTAAAACCTGGGTCCTGTAGCATCACATCCCACTCATTCTGCTACATCTGTCGTTACATTTTTTTAACATAACTTTTTTTGGCAATATTACATTGTTTAGATTGAGGATCACTGATGAGGGTTAAGTACCCCAACATGCATGTCTTGTTTATGCTGCAAATTTATCTGTTCTTAAATGATGCTATTGAATTTGAAGACGTTTAACATTCCATAAATTCTAAAAGATCTAGATTCTATGAATTCTAAAAAATCAACATTCTATGAAATTTGAAATTTTCTAGCATTCTGATGGACAGGACACTTCAATGACAGGACAGTTGTCTGAAAAGAAAATCAACATTATATGAATTCTAAAAGATCAACATTCTGTGAATTCTAGATCTTTTTTATATGTTAAAGGTCATTTATCGTGGTTTCGTTCACATCTTAATTGAAAAAAAACCCCATTGATGTGTGCTTTACCTAGCTGAAGGTTTTTGTGCACTGTTTCTGACATTGTTGTTGGTTCAGTAGACGTCCAACTGATTGTGTTTGTTGTCCCTTGTGTTGTTGTTGTCGATGCTGTCGTCGTATGTTCTGTGATTTCCTGTGTTTTCTGCATAGTGATCTGTTGAAGCATCTGTTGCAATGTCTTATGCCGTTTCATCCCATCCATGAGCATAAGAATAAGATCTGCCCCACTCATACTGGACAAAGATTCCATGTTTAGAGGTTTTCCTTCAGTTGTCGTCTGCGGTGTTATAGTCGTCTGTTCTTTACTTTCCCCAGTAGCTAGGCTACCGTTTGTGTTGTTTGACTTCTCAGAAGAAGAATTCGATGGTGTTGTTAGGGGAATTTCTATGGTGGTTGTAGATTGTGCCGTAGTCGGGACCGACTTTGTCGTTGTAGCCTCACCCTCAGTAGAAGTGGGAGAAGCTGGTGTAGTACTTGGTGATGCTATAAGGGTAAGCTTATCAGAATTATTTTTTCTTAAAAATTTAGTCACTGCGATATAGTATTACAACGATTTAGTGTCAGTCAGTACATTAATCTTTAGATTATTTCTCTATTCTGGTGACCCTAACAATAAACGTATTGTTGATTCTAGACATATGTGTAATATACTTTGTATTTAACATATTCAGATTCCCTACTTCGATGTAATATCGGGTATTCAACGTAAATAATAATGTATCTAGTAAAGATATAGAGAATGCATTGTTTATATTCATGTTATATCTTACCCTGACAGGCGCATTCTATACATCCAGAATAGGTGTTGGTCCTCCAGCACTTTGGAGGACATCTATAGTCCACACCAATACATCTGCCAGGGATAGCTCCAAATACTGGTCTGTAGAACTCTGATGGAGAATAACAAAAGGACAGTGAAGGAGAAAAAAGTGTTCTGACTCTGCTACCAGAGGGAAGCCTTTGATATGAAGATAAAAAACTAATTCTGTGTACCAAACATGCATGTTTCGAATAATGAGTCCTGATAATGTTTATAATTGCAGCTCACCTCAACTCAAACTCTTTGAGTATACCAAGTATATAAGGGCGTAACGAAAATTTGTCAAGAACATACCCTGAAAGTTGGGTTCAAGATAATGTTGGTAAGTCATATCACCTGTGGTTTGCTGTTGTACGGGCTCGTTACCAGAACCAGACAGTCCAAAATGAGACATCCACTACATCACATGAAAAATGGACAGAATATAACTATACAATTAATTAAAGATGAATTCATGCGATTGAATTATAATTAAGCTTCGTCAGGCAAATCTGTCTATGTAGTTCAAAGGCATTTAGAAAAAGAAAAAAAAAACTGAATCAGACTTACACTATTGTAACTTGTATCTGTTTGTCCACTTCCACCATTAGCTGATGGTGCGGAGGATAACCCCATGGCTTCTCCACCAAACCCAAATACATGTACACCACCGTTCTGGAACTGGTTACCGGTCTGATACACAGGCTGCTGGTAGGTCTGGTGTAGGGTATTCATACCATTACCCATGTAACTACTCATTGATCCTTCAAGGCAATATGATATATGAATGCACTTAAATACTGATAATTTTATTAACAACTCTATTGTGGCCATTTATAATTCGTAATTAGTAGTTCCCTGTTGTAAAGTTTACCTTATCAGCATTGATGCTTGCTGTAGTTTGGCATACGATAGTGTTTAATGTCTCTGTGTTTAGTGGTAATTCCTAGGGGGGGGGCTTGTTTAAGGTAATAATACTTTTTATAATCGTTTATAATTTTGGTTGTATATGATTCTTTGATGAAATACTAGTAGTGCAATTGATCAGCACCTATGTATTATAGAAACTCCGTTAAGTTCCATTAGAATCATATTGAAGTTTTATCATATATAATATATCACATCTGAGTACATAGGTAGCCAACAGTTGCTCTAATTAGAACTGTACATGTGTTTTGATATTTTTGAAAGATAAATTTTGAGTGACCTAAACTTTTATTAACAATGATATTATATGAGATTTGTTCACTACTTTAAGTCAGTTTTTGAGTTGGCAAAGCCAACTCTCATTGCTATGGCTTTCAACTTTGCACTTGATAACCCTGCACGGACAAACAACGCACAATGTTACTGGCGCAGTAAGAAATAGGACCACTACGATTTGACAAAAGAACATATTAGACGACAGACGTTTAAGTTCAAGTTGTAAATAATGGGTTAAATGCATTATGAGAATGCAAAAAAAAAATGCTACAAGGAACGATGCTACAGGAATAGCGATCACATGTCGATGTCAGGACATTAAAATATGGCGCATCTTTTTTCTTTGTACTTCCCTCCTCTGTATAAGGAGCACCCCATTTTTAGATAGATAGGTAAACGTTTTGTATTTAGGATAAAAAAGACCTTAGATTTAAAAAAAAATTGTGGATGTGTAGAAGACTAAAGACAAGTAAATCAATCAATCAATCAATCAATGATATTATTTAAAGTCAGACATAATTTATAACAATCAACATTATCTCTGATGAGCTATTTACCGACTAGGAAAAAGGGTTTTTCAGTTTGATACTTAATAAACCTAAGATGTTGGTTTTAAGTTGGTCAAGAAGTTTCAAAAGCAAATATCTCCTAAAGTAAAAGTGATAGGACATTATACTTCATACATACACCCATAACAATTACAACAAATTTGACATGATCATATTGACCTTGAACTCTGACCTCAAAATCAGTTAATATTTGGTTAAGAAGTTATATCATTTTATATATTTATATATTTCCAGACTTTTTTTTTTAGATTTGAGACAACTCTTGAATTGTGAGAATCACTCATTCAAGCATTTGAGGCATAGATTTGGAGTTTGATTTGTGCCAGTTTTATACTTGTCTTCTGTATGTTCGTCTCAATGTTACTTTTTGCCAACTTGCAGGACTTTCAGTCCTTTGATTTTTTATATGTTTATATATGGTGGCTACGACCTTGAAATATATAACCTTAAGTGACCCTAGTCAGAATGTACGCATTTGAACATTTCAAGGTCTTTTCAACGGCTTCAAACACATCAACAAAAATGTGTACAAATATGCAACGTATCATAAATTGTACTTTCATATCTGAATCCAAAATAATGAATTGTCCATCGAGGTTTCTCATAAATATAATGCAATATCAAGGCTTATTAATGGAATGATTGAAGATCACTTTGTCTTTTATACCTAACGAAATTTCCTTTTTATTCATCTAACATTCTCTTTCTAACTAGCCATATATTGATGACTAATGAGTACATACCTTCACATTCGCAGACATAACATTTTCCTCTGACTTTCAGACAAAACTGTGGACACATGACAACCGGCTTACATTCCTCCTCAGAATCTTCTCTTTTAAGAACAGATGCTGTCTGAACTTTGGTTTAAATCATAAATAAATATTTCATTTATGTAAATTTCATTTAAGAATCGCTATTCTCTAAAGATATTCTCAAAGTTAATTATGAATTTTAAATCATTATTAGAAAAAAGTTAAGAAAATATATATTTCTTTATCAACCCTATTTTATCTCTAGCTTTGATGGCAATTTTATAAAGTGAAAATAAAGTCAAGTTGTTCAAAAATGAAAGTTGCTCACCTAGAGTAAATAGAAATGAGCACACGATGATATTGGGCACTGTTTGATATTGCATGATGGTAGAATCTGCTTCCTAGAGGTGAAAGGCCGAAAGTGCATCTGTTACATCATTGATAAAGAATTCCAAGATAAAAACTAAACGTGTTAGAAAAGGTGTGTTAGAACAATGGAATGGATTGACAAAATTGATGATACGGACAGGAAACTTTTATCTACCTGTCCCTATACAGGTATGAAGACATCAAGTTACCACCTGCTCAAGTAGGCTGTTCATTCGATCAATAGGTTAATATTGGATAACAACACGATCTCATTGATAATATTCTTTCTGTGTTTTAAGGATATTGTTATTCAGCCCTAAAACGAAAAATTAAAACATAATTAGCCTTTTCAAAACAGCGGATCCTATCCATATTCACTTATTAGACACGAATTAATTTACTCAAAGACGATGAGTACAATACAAAAATATCAGAACAAGAGAACCAATAAACAAGCCAGCAAAAATGACATAGAAGCATGTAGGACAAATAATATACTGGAGACCAATGTGGAGACAAGAGGAAGGCCATTTTTTAAATGGAAAGTTGAATGCTTATCCGGATTACGTGCACACAATCCCAACTCAGAGGGAGAGAGAGAGAGACAATGGCAGTATAAACAAAAAGCATCTTAATTGTAGGATAACAATCATTAAGAATACTGTAAAACGTCTTTTATACGCGGTGTCTTAAGTTCGCGAACACGAGTAAGCGAGGTGACTTGTTCGCAAATTTTTTTTCGCGACGTCGTATGTATGTATCTTACTACACTGTGTTGGGATGTATTCGCGGCGTTTTAATTTCGCGAATCAGAGGACCTCGCGAATATCGCGAAAATAAAACGCTCGCGAATAAAATACGGTTTACAGTAATCGTTTCGCAGAATGGTTTGATTGCCTTATTTTGTTTCGCATTTTTCGTGGTACCGTATGCCCATTTGTTGTGATTTTTAAGTTGTCGTTTGGGTGTTATGTTACACTTTCACTCACTCGCGTTTCTTTTTAAGGAACATACAGGTCTTATTCCTTAAGAGACATTAGGTCCCTCAATTACACTAGGATTTTGTTAATTTGGTATTGCAATGGTACATCCTCTACCAAACGAAGCCGAACTTATCTTCAATCACACGAGAACTTTCACGAACGACAAATAGTCTGCTTGGAGACAACTCTAAACGTTTAGTTCTCTTTCTAATGATAACGAGGTAATCGAGAGATACGAACGGACTGTAACCCTAATTTTACATAGCTTTTCATTTCAATTATCGTTAAATTTGTTAGACTTCAGTTGATCGTTTCTTCAAACGCATTCGAAAAATTCACTTCACAAAATTGTCTCGAAATTTCTGAAAAGTGGGTCCTGTAGCATCATATCCCACCTATCCTACTACGTCTTTCGGTATTTTTGGTAATTTCATTGTTTGGATTGAAGATCACTGACGTGTGCATGTCTGGTCCATGCTGCAAATTTATCTCTGCTTAAATGATGCTATGAATTTGAAGACGTGTAACACTAATATGTATACAATCATCCTTATCTATAATAGATAAGTAATCATATATTGACAAAGACAATAAATACTTTGCATTCAGAAACACGATTTTTAATTGTTTGGTTTTGCATTGCTGCTCAAAATAAAGTCACTGTTTTTTGTTTTTTTTTGGTTTTTGGTTTTTGTTTTTGTTTTGTTTTGCTTTTATTTTTCTTTTTTGGTGTTCTTGAATTTTTTGTTTGTTTGTTGTTTGTTTGTTTGTTTGTTTGTTTGTTTGTTATTGTTGTCAGACTGGTTGAAGGGTAAGGAGTAGTTTGTGATTTTGGCACTGCTGTCGCTGGTTTTGTGGTTGTATTTTTATTCTTTTTATTTTTTTTGGGGGGGGGGGGCTTATTGCCGTTTGTTTTAAAGCTGTTCCTGTTGTTGATGTGGACGCTTATACAAGGATCGTTAAAGTTGATTGTAGGGTCTCTTAGAGACACTTTAGAACAAACGTTAAAGGTCGGACGTGGACTATAAAAGAAGACAGGTAAATTTTCTGTCATTTCCTCACTGACCACTTCAGTGTTAACATCTCTAATCGCGATCTGATTGGCCCGTTTAATCCTCTATTTTTAACTGACGGTTTAAAACGGATGATATTAGTGTATCTAATTAACAAAACAGCAATCAAAGGAATGCTTGTTTCGCCTGCGAAGCGGTTTATTTTTAAAAAGTGGATCAAATATGTAGGTCAAGATCACTTGGTTTGAAATTATTTGTTTGACTAAAGTTCAAATAGCGTATCCGTTAATATGTTACTTAAGGATATTTTCTCTAAATTAATGAAAACATGTTATCAATGACGTCTTCTTGTCTTCAAATTTTATTTGAATATAATTTCAGTTTCGTTTAAGAATTATTTTTACAGATAAATTTGCAGCATTGATCAGATATGCACGTTTCGAGTACTTTTACCCTCGTCAGTGATCCTCAATCTAAACAATGTAATATTGCCAAAGAGTATAAGTTGTGTCCAAAAATTTACCGAAGCGTAGCAGGATGGGTGGGATATGATGCTACAGGACCCACCTTTTAGAAATTTCAAGACATTTTGATAACAGTAATTTTCGATTGCGCTGAAGAAACGATCAGCCGAAGTTAATCGAACTTGGGAGTCCTGGTCCACCAGCAGTGACACTCACCAAGTGGTACAAATGTTAATGTCATCAAATTCAATACCATCATTTAAAACCAGATAAATTTGCAGTATGGACCAGACATGCACGTTTAGGGTACTTAATCACCTAGTTTTGTTGGAGATTCCCTCCTTTCTTCAAATGTTATGCATTGGCTACATGTGCCCTCGGAGACTCCTGGTCCATCAGCAGTGACACTCACCATGTGGTACAAATGTTACACGTCTTCAGATTCAATATCATCATTAAGAACAGATAAATTTGCAGCATAAACCAGACATGCACGTTTCGGGTACTCAGTTCTCATCAGTGATCCTCAATCCAAACAATGAAATACTGACAAAGAGTATGAAAGATATGTCCAAAAATGCACCGAAAGACGTAACAGGAATGGAAGGATATGATTCTACAGGTCCAACGTGTTTGAAATTTCAAGACATTTTGATAACAGTAATTTTCGATTGCGTTGATGAAACGATCAACCGAAGTTGATCGAACTTGGCTACATGTGCCCTCGGGGACACTTACCAAGTGGTATAAATGTTAAACGTCTTTAATTCAATAGCATCATTTAAGGAGAGATGAGTTTGTAGCATGGACCAGACATGAACGTTTCGGATACTCAATCCTCGTCAGTGATCCTCAAGTGTAATTTTGGGATCTTAATTTATTTCGAATTTTTTGTTATACTGTCATTCACTGATCAATCGCCACACTAGATTGGTTATTGACAGCTTATTCAAGAAAAATATTTTGTGCTTTTTGTTATTTCTTAGTTTCGATCTTCTTTATCGTGATGCATGCCAAAAAGCGGGCACTGGGTTTGTAAGATTCTTGAAATTTGTTAATTTTGGGGTTGGTTTACTTTATTTGTAGTCTTTGTGTTTAATGTTTCTATGTCGTATCTATCGTTCTTTATTCCTTTTGTGTGTCTTTCTGTGCTTGTCTACTCTTGTGTTTTCGTATACCAGTAGTGCTATGTTTTTGGAGGGGTTTTTTGTGTGCGCTGTATTCGAGTCTTATTTGGAGATTCCCTCCTTTCTTCCTGACGAAGTCGTTGTCAGTTTTTAATGTTGACATTGTTGTTTTTGTGTTGTCGGTTTTACTGTTGACATTGTTGTTTTTGTATTGTCGTTTTTACTGTTGACATTATTGTTTTTGTGTTGTCGTTTTCACTGTTGACATTGTTGTTTTTGTGTTGTCGGTTTTTACTGTTGACATTGTTGTTTTTGTGTTGTCGTTTTACTGTTGACATTGTTGTTTTTGTGTTGTCGTTTTTACTGTTGACATTGTTGTTTTGTGTTGTCGTTTTTACTGTTGACATTGTTGTTTTTGTGTTGTCGGTTTTTACTGTTGACATTGTTGTTTTTGTGTTGTCGGGTTTTACTGTTGACATTGTTGTTTTTGTATTGTCGGTTTTTACTGTTGACATTGTTGTTTTTGTGTTGTCGTTTTTACTATTGACATTGTTGTTTTTGTGTTGTCGTTTTTACTGTTGACATTAATGTTTTGTGTTGTCGTTTTTACTGTTTAAATTATTGTTTTTGTGTTGTCGGTCATTATTCAATGTTGTCTGTCTTGTTGACAGTTGTTGAAGGTTGTCTTTTGTGTGTCTTGTTGTGCTTGTCTACTCTGTGAGATCCCCTCCTTCCTTTGCTGTGGGTGCTATAACCGAGTCTTGTTGTAGATTCCCTCCTTTCTTCCCGACAAAGTCGTTGTCGGTTTTGCTGTTGACATGGTTGTTTTTGTGTTGTCAGTTTGGTTGAGGAAAGTGGAGTAGTTTTTTTTAATGTCGCTGCTTTTGGATTTATTATAGTTGGTTTTGGTGTTATTGTCGTTGGTTAAGCTGTAACCATAGTAAATTGTTGATGTGCAAGTTTGGATAGGGATGGTTGAAGTCGGTTGTGGTGTCTCATAGATAATTTAGAAACGCCTTTAAGGGGGCGGGGAGGTATTGAACCAATCAAATTTGTAACACAAGAAACATGGCGTCTTTGTTTACCATAGATACACAATTAAAACAGAGAAAAGTGTAATTTAGACACAAAAATTGTTTTGAAACATGCATGCATGGAAAAAAATAAATATCTAAATTTTAAATTAAGAGAATATTTGATAACCTATATGCCCCAGTTAATCGATGTACGAAATTTATACACAGCGTGCGAAACACGCTTGTCATTCTTGTAATCATGATGTAAACATACCCCTGTGTTGTTCTGCAGAAAAGAAATCTCTTAACAGGTACATAACCTATGCTGATTTTTTTATAGATGGGAGATGGAATATTAGTCTACAAAATGAATGATGTCTTTAACCCCGGACTTCTTCGTAAAACAAGATATATTGAGAAAACATACAATGAAATACGTAGTTAAAATCAATACAGGGGTGCCTTTCTGCTGGTCTTATGTACTACCTTCAATCGGAATATTCTACGGTTCCGTGAGTGTGTAAACGTATAATTTGCATTAAAAGAAATGACATTATTTGTTTTTGTAATTTAGTTTTTTCTTTAGAAATAATCAGAAGAAATATCTGAACAACATATATCACATAACAAACGTCTTTACTAGTCCAGGATTAATACATATTTCATTATGCACATTCACAAACTTCACATCCGTTTTTGTCTTTGTTCAGTCCATTCTTACAGTTGAGGACACAGAAAATCTTTTGGCATGTTGGAGGCGTGAGTGTAGCAGGAGGCGGTGTTACTGTAAACAAAGAAATCTTAAAAAGGATTTATGTTTGTACTGTTAGCATTAAATGTCCCCAACAGGCAGTCAGCTACACCGGGACTTGAATCCTTATGTTAATTTACGACATATTGTATATTTTCTTCATTTTATAAGGGAATATGACGGTAAAGTAAAGAATTTCTTAGAGGGATTCAAGTCCCTGTGGTCAGTAAGTCATCGAGGGACCGATACACCTTAGTTTGACCACACTTGTAAACACCAAAATTTTAACTTTTCAAGACAAAGTTATGTATCAAATTTCAGCTCAATAAATCAAACCATTACAAAATAAAAAGTTTAAACACAAGTATGAAACAAAGAGAAAGTCAGGAGGGCTTACAAACTTACAGACCGAAAGAAAACTTTTTACCAATTACATCATTATACATGAGTATGATAAAAAAGCATGTATACTAGGCACGGTCCATTTGATATTCTGGGGGGGGGGGGGGCTTGGGTTTTTTTCGAAAAAAATAATTTTGCTCTGAATTTTGATGAAAAAAATAAATTTGCTTATGGTGTGACAGAAAAAAATAATCTTGCTCTTACAAGTAATTTGAATTTGAAGAATAACCATAAAATTCACTGAAAATTCCCGAAAAATTTTCGGCTCGCTTCGCTCGCCGCTGCATGTTTTTACTTTCTATAAAAAATTTCTGGCTCGCTTCGCTCGATCGCCATAGTTTTCTTCTGTAATGGCAAGTTAATTCATATTTGAAAAAATCAAAAGTATATGCATGCATGTGACTGAAAAACAATTAAATTGCTTAAATACATTATCATTATATAATTTATAACTATTTATAGAAACATGTATCACCATAGTGTCTAATATTTTATATTCAAGCTAATGTGGAAGGAGAATTTAAATAAGTTTTTCACTAGTTTTCATTTCTACATATTAAAACTTGAATCAGGTCCTCTTACATGTTACTTGATCTTATATACATTTTGTATACTGAAAATTATATATCACATATTGTAAAAATCTTTTTTCTCTCTCACTTTAGAAGTGAATACAAGTTTTACATAAAAATAGAGTAATGTTTAAAGTAATTTTAGTAAAAATAAAGAATTTCTATTGAAAAAACACAAACATTCTTAATATAATTCACATCAATTGTTATAAAAAAATTTCCTTGCTCCAACTTTGCAAGAAAAAAATAATTTCGCCCTGGTCCGATGCTAAAAAAATAATCTTGCTCCGACAAAAAACCCAAGCCCCCCCCCCCCCCCCCGAATATCAAATGGACCGTGCCCTATAACAATTTCAGAGCACCGTTATAATATGCACGTAAAGGTGACGCTAAACCTTTATACATATCAATGTTTAAACCATTTCTCGTTAGATTGCTTCAAAGTTTTATATCATGTTGTACATCTAATAGTTTGTTGGAATCAATATGAAGAATACAAAGACAATACTAAAAAAATCAGGTATTGAATATGAATCTCGTACGTACGGCAGCGATGTTTTATCTCCTCTGCAACAAAGTTGCGAGTGAGGAAAAAACCTAAATGTACTTACCGTTACATATGGTATAATCACATATTGCACAGAAATTGATATCAAAGCTTGAACAGGAGGGAGGACAATTATTTGGGTACGGAGGACAACCTGCAAAAATTATAAAAGATGGAAATATATTCACTCTCTAATAAGTTCTCATTTTTAGCGATGTCTTTCAATTGACACGTATGACTGTTTTTTTTTTTTTTTTTAATCGGGTTCTACTTAATTTGATGATTAGACATAGTAGCTACCTGTCGTTGTGGGCACTGTTGTTGTTGTTGTCGAAGGAGTTGTTGTCACTTTTACCGTTGGTAGTGTAGGTATTTGTGTTGTTGGTCTCGTTGTCGGTTTTGGAGTAGTTGTCGTTGGTTTTGGAGTAGTTGTCGTTGGTTTTGGAGTAGTTGTCGTTGGTTTTGGTGTAGTCGTAGGTTTTGGCGTAGTGGTTGTTGGTTTTGGAGTAGTTGTCGTTAAAGTAGTTGTCGTCGTTGGAGTTGTTGTCGTTGGAGTAGTTGTCGTCGTGGGGATAGTTGTAGTCGTGGGAGTAGTTGTCGTCGTTGGTGTAGTTGTCGTCGTGGGTGTAGTTGTCGTCGTTGGAGTAGTTGTCGTCGTTGGAGTTGTCGTTGTCGTTGGAGTAGTTGTCGTCGTGGGGGTAGTTGTAGTCGTGGGAGTAGTTGTCGTCGTTGGAGTAGTTGTCGTCGTGGGGGTAGTTGTTGTCGTTGGAGTAGTTGTCGTTGTTGGAGTAGTTGTCGTTGTCGTTGGAGTAGTTGTCGTCGTTGGAGTAGTTGTCGTTGTTGGAGTAGTTGTCGTCGTTGGAGTAGTTGTCGTGGGAGTAGTTGTCGTTGTTGGAGTAGTTGTCGTCGTGGGAGTAGTTGTCGTTGTTGGCGTTGTCGCTGTCGTTGGAGTAGTTGTCATTGTTGGAGTTGTTGTTGTGGTTGGCACAGGCGATGTTGGCGTCGGCGTTGGCTTTGTAGTAGTAGGTGTTGGTGTTGTCTTTGTAGTTGGTACTAGTGTTGTCTTAATTGTTGTTGTAGTCTTCACTGTTGTTGTTGTCGTTGTTGACTGAGTCGTTGTAGTTGGCGGTGCTTTTGTGGTGCGTTTGGCTATATATAATCGGAGAAAGAAAACTCTATATTTCACGTTTGTGCTTTTTTTTAAATGCTTAAAAAAGAAAAGAAACAATAATAAAGTTATTTAAGGTAAGTATTGACATCTAGATAAACGGACTATTTTCCGAGCAGCTCACTTCTGAAATCGAAAAATTGAAGTTTTACATACACAATGTATGTGCTTTGTCGGCATTTTTCATTTTATTTTGACAACGTCACGCTAAAATCAATATAGAAAATTCCAACACCCCCCCCCCCCTCTAAAACTATTTTTTTTTCACTTTGAGCGTAATATTGGTCGTATGGACATATGACTTACGCTGTAAATTACGAGAGTTACGAAATTTTAATCGAGAAATATTCCGACAAACTAAGAGAAATTTCAATTTTTCCGATTTCCAAAATAAACTACGCGGGCAGTAAATGAGGTTTGCACATATGTAGTCTCTTTGGCAAGGTCAGTGTTAAAAATTTGCCAGAGACTACATATGTGCATGCAGAGGCGATAGAGTTACGATTAGGTGATTTTGTTTAATCGTAGCGCATTCTCCTCTCAATCGCGGGCATTCTCGTCTCATCGTGTCACTATCGTGTCATATTCTCCTGCATTCTCCTCTGTTCGCGGCACCGACGCGAATGCTTTAAACTGTTTAAAACATTCGCGTCTGAATTCTAATTCGCCTCACACTCGCGGCACATGCGCAGCGCATTCGCCTTGCATTCTCCTCCATTCGCGGCTCGTTCTCCTCACATTCGCGTGCATTCTTGTTCCCAAGGTGGAGGAGAATGAGCCACGATAGAGCCACGATAGAGCCACGATAGAGCCCCGATAGAGCCCCGACAAGAAAGAATCTGACGCGAATGCGCCGAGAATGTGACGCGAATGAAAAAATCTACGCGATTCAGCCACGATCTTGACACGATAGTGACACGATATTGCCACGATAGTACTACATACACACACGACAGTGACAATAATAATTATCTCAGAGTTGATGTAAAAGTGAGCGGATCAATGTTTTGAAAACTTTGACAATGCCTTTCAAGAGAAAACAACATGGAAAGAGGTCAAAGTCAACAAAGGGTATTGATGTTCCTGGATATGTTAAATGATTTTGATTTTGCTCATGTCACATTCTTGTCATGATCGCAGCGCTATCGGGTGAAAGTCGTGTCTCAATCTCCTGCATCGCAGCGCTATCGTGTTAAAGTCGTGTCTCAATCTCCTGCATTAGCCTCTCATTCGCCTCAGTGTCTTTTTATCGTGGCACATTCGTGTCGCATTCTTCTCTATTCTTATCACACTCGTCTCACTATCGTAGCGGACGCGTAGCATATTTTTGTTGCATTCGCGTGCCTCTATCGTGTGCCTATCGCGCCAAGAAATACTTCATGAGAATAGACAAGAATGTGACACGTTTGTTCATTCGCCTCTGATCGTAGCTCATTCTCTTCTACATTCGCGACAGTGGAAGCCCGGCTTAAGCATTCAGTGAAAGCATATTGTCCGTTCTCACGAAATACTATCATCTGGAGGTCAAACTTTTCTTGTCAAATACTTGTTAGTCATAAAGAAATGTCGATCGCCAGCTACTTCCAAGAAGCCGGTCAATCCTAGATTTTGTTTTTGCGTCATTCAACGATTTCAAAATACTTTTTTCATAATTTTGGTGGCGCCACTTACTATGGATATAATTTTTTGTATGTGTGCAGAGCTGTATTTTGATTTGTGTGCTGCTCAGGGAGCGTATATGTGTTGAGTTGTTTTTAGTTTTTGTTTTTATTTTTGTTTGTTTTTGTTTTGTTTTGTTGTTTTTTTTTTGCATGCTTGTTTCACTGTCGTCATAAAGACTTCTTGACTGAGATCCTTTCCCTTTATTATATGTAGATACTTTATTTGAATATCAGAAGTAAACAGCCACTTTTTCAACTCGCAAGTACAATCAATATATGCCCAAAACATTACTCACATCCACATGTACACTTGTTACACCCGCTTACAGGATCTGTGTATTTACAGTTGGTTGGACATTGGAAAAATTCTACTACATTCAAGCATTTGTTTGGATCGCCTGGTTTCTCTATTAAAGAGAAAGATATGTTAATTTGATATACATTTTTCCTTAATTTATATTGTTAAGTACGAAAGCCGATTAGTGTCAAACAAAAAATTTAATTTATCTCGTTATTACGAGAAAAGATCTCGTTATTACGAGAAAAGATCTCGTTATTACGAGAAAAGATCTCGTTAATACGAGATAATTATCGCGTTATTACGAGAAAATTATCTCGTAATTACGAGAAAAGATCGCGTTATTACGAGAAAAGATCTCGTTATTACGAGAAAAGATCTCGTTATTACGAGATAATTTTCTCGTTATTACGAGAAAAGATCTCGTTATTACGAGATAATTATCGCGTTATTACGAGAAAAGATAGACATATTTGGCATGCTTACTCTACAAACCCTATCAGATGACACCAAGGTCGATGACCTTGTGACCTTGACTGTGACCTTTAGTCTAAAAATAGCCATTTTGGACTTCGTTGCCGCCGGGGACATCAGTGTTTCACAAACACATCTTGTTAGCGATTTGAAAGCAATTATGTGTGTTAAAATTAAATAAGTAATCACTTTTAAATTAATAATTTTTCGGGGGATGGAGGTTATGTATGGAGTGCCGTTTTAACATATTCAATTATTTGAAGAAATCTTCAATTATTTGAAGATATTTTCAAATGAATTAAAGATATCTTTAAATGATTTGAAGATATCTTCAAATGATTTGAAGATATTTTCAAATGAATTAAAGAGATCTTCAAATGGTACTATTTGAAGATATCTTCAAATCATTTGAAGATATCTTCAAATCATTTGAATATATCTTCAAATGAATTGAAGATATCTTCAAATGAATTGAAAATATCTTCAAATGAATTAAAGATATCTTTAAATATTTGAAGATATCTTTAATTCATTTTAAGATATCTTTAATTCATTTGAAGATATCTTCAAATAATTGAATATATGTTAAAACGGCGTTCCAGAGAGCCGTTTTAACATAAATTCAATGATTTGAAGATATCTTTAAATGATTTGAAGATATCTTCTAATGAATTAAAGATATCTTTAAATGAATTAAAGATATCTTCAAATGGTACTATTTGTAGATATCTTTAAATGAACAAACCCATAGATTTCATTCTTCGTTTCAGTGTCGAAATACTTATTATTATTTTCTCAGAATGTGCTAACAATTGAATAATTTCCTTGTTACTGAATCCTATTCGGAAACAAGTTCTTATGAACTGGTTCAATTCAAACATGTTAAAACTCTAAAAAATGCATATAAATAAATCATGCTTTATTCATACATTTTCACCTAATAACTAAGTCGTAATAACGCGATAATTATCTCGTAATAACGAGATCTTTTCTCGTAATTACGAGATAATTTTCTCGTAATAACGCGATAATTATCTCGTAATAACGAGATCTTTTCTCGTAATAACGCGATAATTATCTCGAAATAACGAGATCTTTTCTCGTAATTACGAGATAATTTTCTCGTAATAACGAGACCTTTTCTCGTAATTACGAGATAATTTTCTCGTAATAATGCGATAATTATCTCGTAATAACGAGATCTTTTCTCGTAATAACGCGATAATTATCTCGTAATAACGAGATCTTTTCTCGTAATAACGAGAAAATTATCTCGTTATTACGAGATCTTTTCTCGTAATAACGAGATCTTTTCTCGTAATAACGAGATAAATTTAATTTTTTGTTTGACACTATTCGGCTTTCGTATACTAATGCATTTGTATAATATCAAATCGATAAGAGTTCCTTTCAGCGAGAAAGAAAATAATAAAATGTTACAAGTTATCTGAAAATTGTCAAATATGCATTTTTCATCGAAGGGAATCTTACACATGAAAATGTCAGTATTTGTGCAATCAATTAGAAATCTTACTTTATATAATAAATTATTATTAATATACCATCTCCTCCTTGACTTCCTCCTGGGTTAGTTCCGTCACATACAGGACAGCCATTTTGATCCTTTGTTATCTTCATACAATTGGTAGGTGCAGGCTTACAAGCTGTTGATTGATAATGTTTGGAGTTTTAAAAAGACTAAGCGTTTATTTATAGATGAAAAAACAACAAATAATGACCATCGATACTCCTGTCTTCAATACTCAAAATCTGGAAGATAGGAAATACTAATCGAACGTCACTGAATCATTTCGGCTAAAAATATCACCAAATGATTAAATAAGTGAATGAAAGTAAATCACAAAAGCCGCGAAATCAGATTTAAAAAATCACAATCAATAGGCTTACAAATTCCTTAAGAAAATATATTTATAAACAGAACTTCCTCACCCAATTGGACGAACAGACGGAGATAATATTTGACACAGATCCATAGAGACACGAAGGCCAACTTTATCTAATGAACAATCTCCAGATTCCAGTGCTATGTATGCTTGTATGCTAAAACATCCATATCTTTTGTCCAGAATTTCTAAATTTTCTCTCAATTTGACACAATGCCCCGAAGTGGCTTCCATAGTCCAAACCCCGCTGGACCTACCAGAGCAATGACCGGGACACGCTTAGGGCCACCTGAGATTACCAGATCCCTAGCAGAATGAAAAAGCATCAACTTAATGTTGGCCTAGCTTCGCCACTGACATATGATGACTACATTTCTGAACCTGTCAGCCCTAAGCGTGTCCCGGTCATTGCTCTGGTAGGTATTAGTATCCAATTAGTAAACAATTTTAAAATTAATTGTGGCGCCACTGTCCCTTTAATGGGCTTAAAAGTACTACTTGTAAGATTTTTAAATGTCCGAAACCAAACTTCTACCAGCGATAGGTTATCTAAAAACCAAGGGAGCTCGAATGGGGAGTTTGGTCCGAAACATAATTGTGTGGTGCATAAAAGATCGCCATTTTTTTTTTTTTTTTTACAAAAAGGTTGTCCCCTCCCCCTGATAGCCGCATTTGAACACTCCAGGCTAATCAAAAAGAGTATGTACCTCCTGCTTGAAATTTGGTTGGTTTTTTTTTGAATTTCTTAATATAATAATTTATCTTTTCAAAGAATTTCGTTGTGTAGTAAACAGGTAAAATTTCGCTTTGTTCTAATGATGGGTATTTGCAAAACTTGTATTGGTTTTTTATGTCTTGAATATATTTAAATTTCTAATATCAAAAAATTGAACAAAAAATTTTTCATTTCTATGAATGACTAATGATAACCTTCTTCTGACCCGGATGTTCCAATGTGAGGTATGTTACTTTGTCCATTTGATCCTGTCTGTGTTCCTTGACCTGGTGAGCCTGTCTGTGTTCCCGTTTGTGTTCCTGTCTGAGATCCTGTTTGTGTTCCCGTCTGTGTTCCTGTCTGTGTTCCTGTTTGTGTTCCCGTCTGTGTTCCCGTCTGAGTTCCTGTCTGTGTTCCTGTCTGAGACCCACCTCCAAGACCTCCGGGCTGAAAACCCGAATATTGACCCTGTCCAGAGGAAGAGGGCTGAAAACCTCCTCCGCCTCCCAGTCCACCGGGCTGAAAACTACCTTGAACATTGCCCGACAAATAGTTTGAACCTCCTGGTATGAACTGATTTGGATTTGTAAATGAAGATGAAGACTTAGCACTCCCGAATAAGAACCCTGCAACATTAGACTACAAAATCTAACAACAATACAACAGAAAAGAATTTATTAGCAGAAATATTATTCATAATTATAGAATTTCACATTCATGAAGATTATTGAAATTATCAGTATTGAAATGTATATTCTATTGTAATGATTTGCTGCACCATATGCGCATTTCAACAAATAATTTCTCGTCAGAGATGATCGGGATCGAAAGAGAAGATATCCAAATAAATTTAAGAAATGACAGTCTTATATTACTTTGGGTGCTCATGGTAGTATAATTCTGGTTGGTCATGTGCAAATTCCGTGAATCGCGAACGATTCTCGGAAAATTTGCACATGTCCAACCAGAATTATACTACCATGAAAACCCAAAGTAAGACAGTTATTACCCTTATTTCATGCTGAAATATCTATATAGGTTTTCATGCACTTCATGATCCATAAGTGCCCTTTTAAGCCTCAAAGACCGAATAAAGTGCTAACAATAATAACAACTATTGAGTGAAATTGCTCATATGATATCATGAACAGCGAATATATTTGAAGTTAGTATAGATCGCAGGCGACATCCAACACGATACTTTGCCAGGAGTGAGGTATTAAATCAAAGAAAATGTGTGTAAAGTATAACAAGCTTACCCTCTGAAGTAGATATATGGGATAAAAGTAATACAACAGTCCAAAAAGTCTTCATTTCTGTAATTATCCAAAGATTTCACGAAAAAAAGTCGAAAGGTGAAAGGTACAGAAACCTTTGAATATTACAGAGCCAGGTGAAATTTTAACACTAGTTCGCCATATTGATAAGATAAAAATGTCTGTATCCGACGAAATGTAACGTTTTGCTGATAATTTTCTTTTTCTATACAATAAGATTACTAAATATCCGTGGTCATCATATCGAGTAAGAAGGGCACATAAGAATGGATTTTATATTTTTTAAAAAATCTGGAATATCAGGAGTTGTTTATTTATCATAAAATTTATGTTTTGATAAATGAGAGAACATGGTACTCTTTGATCACTTTATTTAATGTTTAGATGTTTAAAATAAGCATAATACTACATACTGCTATATTTCTAGGTGTAATTAAAAAATTCAATAGCTGAATCTTGTGAATATTCGGTCTGGTAGCCGGTGTCATCCGCATTTGGTTATGATATTAGCATGAGATGGATATGCATATACAACAAGATCGAAAATACGCAGTGTCGAAGAGTAACAATGGTGGATTCCATGCCATGAGCAGAGGGATAATTCTAAAGGCTAAAGAGGAAAGATTTACCTTGTCTTAATTCGATCAACAGCGCTGGGAGATACATGTAACATCAACAATTCAGAGAGCAAAACATTGAACTCCATAACACGCGAATTAAAAGGTTCAAATTCCGACCAAAATGAATTGATATTGATTAGAGAAATAAGAAACTATTGTAAATTGTCTTTAAGATATACATGATCTCTTTTTAGTTAAAAAAAAAAAAAATCAGAATTAACTATGCATGAGGAGCAGTTCTTGAAAGTAAGATATGGAAGAATCTCGCAAGCAGTTCAACCTTGCACTGGTCACAACAGAATGCATTCGCGATACTGCAAAAAAAAAAAAAAAAAAAATACAATGGACGTCAGACAGAACAACAAGCAACAGGGAACAATAAGACATCGGTATATTATTAGTAATAGGGTTGCTCCTGTCACACTTCCTACTCAAAGTCATCCTGTAAAATTTCGTGTCTTTATAGCTGACCAGGAGTTACCAAGGGCACATGTAGCCGAGTCTAATCAACCTCATTGGACGGTTTCTTCAAACGCATTCGAAAATTTCTGTGTACAAAATGTTCTAGAAACTGAAAAGTTGGTCCTGTAGCACCATATCCCACCCATCCTGCTACGTCTTTCGGTATATTCTGAACATAGCTTTCACAGAGACAAGACACCCACTGTAAAAACACGAAGCAGACACGCACAGAAAGTGACGCAAATGGTACAAGGAGCGCCAAAACACAGAGAAACATCAAACACAAATGAATACACATAATGGTGCCGACTTAGAGCGGCCATCTTCTGCGTCAGTAGGAGAAGGTCTGGTTATCCTAGATTACGTGCGCACAACCCTCCCACTTTTCCGATTACCCAGAGGTCTCGGAGAACGCACAATTATGTTGTAAAATAACCTCCTCACTGAAGGACGATCATACAACTAGACAGCATTACGCAGGGGCCAACGAAACACACAGATGGATATGTAAATGGATATAAAATAAAACAAATACAGTCCGTGCTCTGCCGGCTGTAACAAGCTCATGCATGTGATCATCCGAGGTGTCCGACTTACATTCAGAGAGGACAGGTGGTAGGGGCCGTGTCATCTCTAAAGAGAATCGAACGGATAGGGCCCATCATGGAGTCATGTCGTCACCATCAGTCAGAGTATAAGTCTTAAGAATGCGCTGATACAATGCTGTAGATTGGTCAAGCTCCAAGCCAAGTGTCCGTCTGGTGACAGAAGGCGTATATCCAAGGTATAAAAGGTGTTTTATGATTCTAACACAATTTCGATGGTAATTCTGTCTACCTTTGATCCTTCTTATTTTGTTAATAATGTCACCATAAAATGCAGGTTGCGAAATACCCAAAGTAATATACTCTCTTGCTTGAATGGGTCCGAGTTTTTAAAGAAGTTGACAATTATTTTTGTAAAATTTCAAGAAAGTCTTTACTAGTTTGTGAAAGCGATACTTCCAATACATATCATTATCGGGTTAATTAACCGGAAACTGTGCGTTTGGAGCACCGAATTTAACTTTTTTTTTTTATCTGTAACGCTGTTTTCTTTAAGCAGAATCGTTACAGATTTTCCCTTAAAGGGAACATATGCTAAAAGATTATGCATACTTACTGTCAATTGCATGTTATGCACAAAATCATGGTTTGCATAATTATTGGACCCTTCATTCGACTGACTCTCGTGAGACGCGTATCTTTTTAATTTAAAAGTTGTCAAATTTATGTGGAATCATAAATACCGAAATATATATCATATGAGAATGATTTCAACTCACTATATGCACATTTCAATATATATAATGTCTTTATGTCTTATCAATGATGGTCGATCAACATTTGAATATATATGAAGAGGAAAATTCTAATGATAACTTAAACAGGTCGAGGAAACTTCCTTACATGGAAGTCAAGCATAGCGGAACGACTGCGTCACATAATCAGTTCAGAGTGAGCGCTCTCTCATATTCAACCAATCGCTTCAATGAACTTTGCATTATGGGATTACTATGATAGTAAAATCGTGTGTATATTTTGGCTTTAGTACTGTCTTCAAAATTGCTTCGGTATCGCAGAAAAAGCGACTACATTCCTTAAGATCTTTGTCACATATACTTTAGAGGTATATCTTTCGATTCCATATTGCGTTTTTAAAAATTCTTAAAAATTCTAAGTCTAAGACTGTAAATCAAGGTGAGAAGATCATGCACTATTGAATGGTTCAATGTGTGATCTCAATGAAAATTATGGTATATCATTCGTATTACCCGTTCTACATGAGCTCAGTTCCTCTCTTTCGCAAATTCAAAATCAGAGAGAGAGAGAGAGAGCATAAAATTGACCCTGGATGAGGAAGCAGGGGTACGTCTCAGAGAACTATAAACTAGGATAAAAAGAACAATCCCGGCCTATTCCACTTTCAATAAAACTCTAATATCTCCCATCCCAACCTTACATCGGTACCGATAAATTTATCATGCCAGAATTCTCTGAAAGACAAATAAAAACTCATAAACCCAATTCTGTTCAAATGAATTTGTTTTAAAGTGTGTGGCGCCACCTACATGTACAGTAGTTTTGATAAGTTATTATTTATTGTGAGAATGAGATTCCAGCTCATAAATTTCCCAATTCTGTTCAAATGAATTTGTTTTAAAGTGTGTGGCGCCACCTACATATAGTATGCTCTTAACTGAATAATTTGGATCCAGGGGGGGGGGGGGGGGAGACACCCCCTTCTAGAATACCCAATTTTTATATTTCCCGTTTGTATGTAAATATGTTTTTATGACTCATATGTTGACCCTCCTGACAGGCTGGACATCCCCCTCCTTGGAAAAAATCTAGATTTGCTAATGGTGTAGAAAGCGTGGATTTCAACTTAGTAAAAATTTTATTGTTCAATAAATTCGATTATTTATTATGCTTTTCCGTGACATATCTGATTTTTTTTCAAATTAGTACATAGTACATACAACGGAAAGGGGTGTAAAGCCATGTCTTGAGAAAAAAAAACATACATAATGAAAAAATATGCACTTTCGGCAAATACCAGGGGGTACCTGATGAATTCTTCATCAATTCCTGGCATTTCTTTAACAACAGTTTGCAATGTATACATTAGAAACACATTATTCTTCAATAGTCGATGTTTTTATATTCACAAACGTAAATTTATATATGTCTAGTACAGAAAAATCTTTGTATGGATCGATTTCACGAAGGTTATGTGTAGGTCCAATGCAAGTCGTTATTAAAAATGTGCCATTTTCTCATCTTTATATCTGAATTTAGAGTTTGAATTTCTAAAAATGCAACATGGAATCGATAAATATACCTTTGAAGTATAAGTGACAAAGATGTCAAGGATTTTGATTGCGATTTCTGCAATAGCGAAGCAATTTTGAAGACAATCATAAAGCCAAAATATACACAAGATTTTACTATCATAGTAATCCCATAATGCAAAGTTCATTGAAGCGATTGGTTGAATATGAGAGAGCGCTCACTCTGAACTGATTATGTGACGCAGTCGTTCCGCTATATTTGACTTCCATATAAGGAAGTTTCCCCGACTGTTAAAGTGTATGCCGAAGATCCAGGCAAGGACGGAATTATACATTGAGAGAGATACTCCTTAGTTTTAAGAATTGTCAATTTATCAAATTTTAGTGACAGAAAACTTACAATTTATTTCAATTCAGTGCGGGAAAGAAAGTTTTGTCATTGAAACTGTTTTAAGTTTTTCGTCCAACGTTGTCTTGCTGGAGTCTCAGATATAAGTCCTCTATTTGGATGAAAGGCTGTACTCAACATATACAGCATGCAATGTATTCTATGAGGCAGTAAGATTCAAAAAGAAAAACCCTTAAATCATGCTTCAAATATCACTGTCAGCTAGCTTACAAAACCAGGAAAATCGATACCGAATAAAACAACCTGATATTCTGCAGATAAGTGAAATCACTATAGGTATGAGATGAGGTGTCCGGGGAGAGTAAGCAAATCCTACTGGCTGGTAACACCGGTCACTGCTGTGTAGAAAAGGTCAAACCCGTTAAATGTATCCGATTATATGTTCCCTTTTATTTCTCTAGATATTGTTGTACTTGTATAATCTAATCTAATCTTATCTTATCTGTTTGCATTATGATGTTTTGTTGTGGGTGCTGCAATCGAGTCATATTGGAAATCCCCTGCTTTCTTGTGACCAGCATAAACCTATATATAATAAGTATAGACACCAGACATCACATTATTTGAAAAAAAATCATCGTTACGTCATATCTGATCGCACCAGCTTGACTTTTTGTCATGGTAATTGGTATAACTAATCAATCTTCAACTTCATTTATGATAAATGATTTTAAAATGGCTTTATATAGATTATATTTCAATAATACGCTCAAGTATGAGTATGCAAAATCAATAGGTTACCAAAATGAAATTTGTGCATGATATCCATTTATTCCAACAATTAATCATATTGCTATGAACATTATAATTCATCTAAACGATATTGGTGTCGTTTATTGTTATCCATATTAAAGGTCTTGTCGTTGGTGTTATTGTCTTGATTGTTGTTGTTATCGTTGCTGTAGAAGGTCGATCTGTTGTTGTTGCTGTTGTTGTTGTTGGCGGCGCTTTTGTTGTTCTTTTGGCTTAAACAGAATAAAAAGATGAAATAAAAAGATAGGTAAGAAAATAAAAATGAATCAAAACCAATGATAAATGCATGATAATTTATTAATATACATGGCATTTCATATCAAGTGCCTAAACATTGAGAACTTTTTAGGGTTGTCACAATTCTTGGTGCTGCAACCGAGTGTTATTGGAGATCTTCTCTCTTTCATAAAGAAATGGACCCGTGCAAGCGCGGGAAAGATTGTCATAAATACGTTGACATATTTAGATGCGTTATGTTTGACTCTTCTCTTGTATGCAATACATGTACACTAGGGCTGGGTATCGAAACCAAATTTTCGATACGATACAATACAATACAAAAAGTACCGATATCCGGTATATCGTATCTATAATTTCATATTTTGTAAAACGCAAAAAACAAACAATTTTACTCACTAATAACTACCCCTCCCCAACACAAAGTCAAACGGGTTCCTGAAGGTTCAATCTAACTTATAGTTTTCGCACAATTCTTTATATTTCATATACGATTACATTCCTTAATGGGTGTTTTTTATATTATCTTTATCTTTACTTTGCCTGAAGTCATAGAGCAATCCCTTTTTTTTTAATTCGGTCGCAAGTTTCCCCGTCAACCCTTTTCAGAAATATGATTTTGGTTTAGAGAAAACAAACACATTTAGGCAGTTCGTATTCGAAAGTCTCTAGATTAAAAACTAAAGTCCTAAAGTCAGTAAAGATTAAGTCGACATCACTTTGACAAAATGACAAAAAATATAGCTTAAGTGTCGACATTCTAATTAATTCCTTAATCATTGTTGTTATTCGTAGACTTCGAAGCATAACAGGATTTGAATAGCCAGCATGAAAGGCAAGCATGATCTGCCTTTTGCAAACAAAAATAAAAATTAACCATGATCAAACATGTACATTTTCATGCAAATACTTGAGATTTTACAAGAAAAGCATGTTTTGTGCTAAAAATAACTGTATCTAAATGTATCGGAGCAAAAATATCGATACTCGTATCGATGACCAATATCAATATGTACCGGTATATCGATATATTGACCCAGCCCTAATGTACGCAGGGATTCTGTTCAGATTTATATTGTTTGGCACTGATATTTATAAATTTACCACATGAATTTGAAGTACAAAATGTAATCTATTTTCATTGTCGTACATCAAGCAACCGAGAAGCGCGATAAATCCCTGTGGGATGACCGTAACCTATTACGGTCATCTTAATATGTCAGTATCAAAACCAGCGAATTTACAACTGAGCAAGATCTCATAACTGAATTTTATCAATTTCATATATATATTTTTGCTCATGATAAAATCGCTTTGATCCAATTTCCGAAGTGAGTTGAGCGAAAAGTACATGTCGTCACGAACCCTTCGTTAGTATATTGTAAGAACAAACGGCTCATTACAATTACACAACTGAAATGATTTTTGGTGGCTCCGCTAGAAGCATCACTGATGAGTATTTAATAATGGAAACACGTGTCGGAAATTTTGAACTTTGAATTTTGAATTAAATATTCGAAACACGTGTCGGAAGTTTGGAATTTTCTTCAAGAAGGTATAGAGTTAGAACCCTTCGACATTATTGTATACAAAAGTGTCAAAAATGTAATTATATAAGAAAGTGTACACATCTGAATTTTACATTGAGCCTGTGGAAAACATCATGGGAAAATAGCATGGGAAAATAAATTGAGTATGAAAGAAATACTTTTTTATACTATTGATGCTGTCAGGAGTTTACTCTTCCCTCTGTGCCAGAACACAGGTGGGAGCAAGATGATAAATCATCTCTAAGAAAGTCCTCCCTCGACGGGATTCGAACCTAGACTGTTTTGGTTCGAGACCGTTTTAGTTCCCTCCGATCCAGAAAAAAGATGGGAGCAAGATGATAAATCATGTGTGAGAAACGTCTTGCAAGAATCGTCTTACTAATTTTATGATAATTAAAAAGTCGGGGATTAGGAAAGGGGTATAAATCAGAGGATAGTATGAAGTTAATGGTTAGTGTCCGACGACGGTTTTGAACTTTAGATTTTCTAAGATTTATTTTAGGAAAACGGTTGGACATAATTAATGATTACATGTTAATTAGAAATAATTCCTTCTAAACCATTATCAAATTCACATTGTCATATCATATGCTTTATCATCATATCACACCATTTATCTCTGTCCTCTTCGATCGTTTCGACGGAGAATCAGCTAATTCGTTCCTTTAGTAGTATAGATATGATATCTTTTTGGTCCTTCCTAATTGGATACTATACCTGCATAAGATATGTAAAATGATTCATGTGATACGAAAATATAAGAAAATGATTAGTACTGCACGTTTTAGCAGCGCCACCTACAATGCATTCTACATTGCCCTCCGCCCTTGCACTGGAGAAGTTACCTTTCGTGTTCATTTGGAGCTTGTGTCATGGACTCCGCCTGCTAGTCCTGTTTTCTTTTCATGTGACAAAGTTCTGTTTTGTGGTTGTTTTTCTCCCAACTTCGTAAGATTTTCAATTGTGAATTTAAGAAATAATTGTAATATTTTTTGGGTTGATCGAGGTATCAACGCCAAAAATAGAGGGAAAACTGCATCGTGCGCGTAACCCAAAAAATATTACAATGATTACTTATCATTTCATTTTGTCGCTTTTCAGCTTTTATTTGCCGCTTTCAAATTGGGTTGCTAACGACGCTGTGTATGACGTTGTTAAGCGCGACTTCCGGTTTCCGTTGATGCAGGTATCAACAAAAATTTTCGGCAAATCAGAATCTTCGTTTCTTACGAATAACAATAGAAATTAAATGATTTTGAAATCTTGTTTCGGCTTTTGTGTTTGACTTTCATTTACTGACTTTAACTGAGGTATCAAAAGACTCAACAGAGTTCATATTACCTTGCCTGACTAATTGTCTATTTCCATTTTCAACATTATTCAGAATGTTTTAACATTGTTCCTATCTTCTTGCTTGTAATAATGCATTGAAATTTGAACATACTTCACATACATAATATTTTGTGTACAAAATACATGTAGTAGAATAATAAATCGTTCGTCAGTGTTGTTGTAGAGTAGTCACTATTTCCATATGATGCGGAAAAAACATTACTCACAGCCACAAGTACACTTGTTACACCCGCTTACAGGATCTGGATATTTACAGTTGGTCGGACATTGGAAAAATTCTACCACATTCAAGCATTTGTTTGGATCGCCTGGTTTTTCTTTAAAAATGAAAGAATAGAAACTAAGACAGTTTGCATATTTGGCAATTGTTTGACCAAAGTAAATGTCATTGGTTCGCTAAATTGATATTTAAAATCTATTGTATTTTACCAAACATTGATACTTTCATCCAAAACTTATAATTTATAGTGTATCTGTATTCTTGTAGATTCATTTTGATATGAAATACAACTTGTGACGAGCAAATGCAATAACAAGGATATGAACTCATCATTATTAGCGTCATCTTGAATCCCTGTCGCCTGAAACTAGCTTTGTATTGGTGTTTTATTCATTTGACATCATATACTAGTAGTATAACTCTTCCGTTTTGGGAACTTGTCATTTTATCCTAGTTTACCATTGATATTTAAAGAGGTAACCATCCCTCCAATGCTCTTTGATCATAAATGTATTGAACTATTTTTAAATGAAGATGCTGAATTGACCATACTGTAATAACCTGTTATTCTATGCCATGTGTTTTTATATTTGTACCTCGGCTCTGTGTTGTGTTTGCATTTTGTACACTTGTCTATTTTTGATAGCCTGCATTTCCTCCGTTTCTGTAACATAGCATCGATGATTCGAACCACAAGTGAAAATAATTATTCTGATCTATTCTGCTAATCATCCTAAGTCTAACCTTACCTGTTTTGATCATTCATGTGTCAATAGAAGCATGATTTTCATCTGTAACTTGTAACTTTCACATTTTTGCACCACGACTTTGTTTACATTTTCGTCTGAATCAGTGTCGTACTCGTGTCATTATTTATTCTATCCAAAATCACTCACGTTGTTAAATGCATAGAACACTGTATTGTTACAGAATCCACTTAATTCCTTTTTATATTCAGTTAACTGTGTGCAATCCCATTATTTTTACGATATCTGTTACCGGATCTTGTCGATCGACGCCATTTTGATTCGTCAGCAAGAAGAAGTTCAGTGGCGCAATAATTTGAATACATTGAAATAACTACATTTGATATACATCAGGTAATAATCCATGAATAAATCTTTATTTCTCATAAAATTATAGCAGCTTGCCAAATCTGAGTATGTCCAAAGTCGTATTTCATAGGATTTCATGTATGGCTATGTGTAACATGTTTACTACTGCAGTATTGAGCAGACGCGTATGAGAAGTAGTCCACGAATTTTGCAGTGCTAATTATTGTATTCTAGTCTCATTAATTTTGTGAATAACTTTACCTTTTTATTGCTTAGGAACATAGAAATCGTTTTTACATGATACTTGAGTGTTAATGTGTGTATTTTGATGATACAAATTTCTGTCAGGATGGATTTGAAACTGTCAGGCCCATGGCGCTCTCTGATTGGTTAGAGTAGGTTATATAAGGGAGAAAGCAATCAGAGTTGGCCATTCTCGATCTTACGCTCGTAGTAGTCACATCGATAACCTGACATAGCTAACTAGGTATAAACCATGAATCTTGAAACTGACAATTTGAACTTTGTAACTTAGAATGAATTACTTCAACTTATCATTCAGGCACTTTCCTGACAATTTCCGCCTGACAAAATTAGATATACAGCCTGACAAATTGTCAGCCTGACAAATTCGAGCCTGACAAAAATGCAGCCTGACAAATTTTGAATGCAATAATGTTTAAATGAGAATTATAGAAGTAGTAAAGTGTGTTGCACTATGATAGAATATTGAGCGCCTGACAAATAGGGTTTTTGAATATTTATGAAATAATGGTAACCACGGTAACAGAATTATGTTTATATCGCCAACCAGAGCCGAGTACCTTGTGTTTATTGTTATTATTGCCATGTTGATGTCATTTTACCTGACTAATGAATACTAGCCATGTTATTGTTGAATGTTCCATTGTTTCGCCATTAAAATGCGATTATTGAACTTTACAAGAAGCTTTGTGATGTTTGTACATAAAAGAAATCACACGACCGTCGGCCAGACTGTTACAAAATGGTGTCAGAAGTGGAATGCCAACCGGAAATGGCATCCCGATGCGTCCCGCGCCAGAAGAAGAATATTTCGATTATGAACACTTCTAAAGCGAACATTTTAAAATAATTCTAGATTGTGCATACTTTGGTAAGGAAACAGCATGGCAGATACGTCTGATAATGAGATAGTTTTCAACTTCCGCAATGATGGTAGACGTGTTGAGGAGGAAGAAGAAGTGACGGGAGACAACCAAGTGGAAGAAGAAGTTCAAGATGCAAATGACAACCATGCACATGGAAGGGGCGAGGCTCTAGGACTAGGTTTCTTTGATGGAAGACGAGGGAAGTCCGGTTTGCCAGTGAAGCCGGATACGTATGATGGTACAACAGACTGGGACGAATACCTATCACATTTTGAGCTGTGTGCTGAGCTGGGAAGATGGCAGGAGTACGAGATGACCCTATCATTGGCAGCCAGTTTGAGAGGACCTGCACGGACCTTCTACATTAGTCTGGCACAGAGGGACAAAAGGACATACGAGGGACTGGTAAAGGAGTTAGGACAAAGATTTGGAAGTACAAGGCAGCAGAACCGTTGGTTGTCCCGCTTTGAAAGCAGAACAAGACAGAGTGGTGAATCCATCGCAGCACTTGGTGACGACCTGAGACAGATGTCCCAGAAAGCGTACCCCAAATTAGGCAGCGTCGCCCAAGAAGCATTAGCCCTGAACCAACTCTACAAATCCGTCAGCCTAGAAATGAAGTGTCGCTGCATCGACAGGAACTGTTCGACCATTGCTCAAGCTGTTGATATCATCGAGCGGTATGAGGCAGTACTGGGAGATATAGGGGAGAAAAAGAAGACCACGAGAATGGTGACCAGTGGTGCGAATCAGCAAGGGGAGATGCGAGACGTCATGGAAAGACTTAGTCAGAGGTTGGAACAGCTTGAGGGTCGCCTGACAAGCAGTGCAGGATATAGAAATGATTGGAGAAGAGAACAAAACATGTACACAGACCAAAGACTCTGTTTCATCTGTAAAAGCCCCAGCCATTTTATGAGGGACTGTCCCCAATCTAGACAAAACCAATACAGAAATGGAGGGAGACAATCTGGACAAAATCAGGGAAACGACAAGCCGTCATCCAAGTAGGCCGAAGGATGTCGGATGGGAAAAGGCCTTCAACAGAAACAGACTATAAAAGAATTGAACTTTGTCAACAGAAAATAAACAAACATGATAATGGTACATATCTGAAAGGAAAAATAGGAAACCTAACCATTGCATTCCTGATTGACAGTGGCTCAAATACAACATTGCTTTCCAATGAAACCTACAGTCAGCTTGATGACGCTTACAAACCACATTTAAGGCCTACAGAAGTGACACTCAGAGCAGTTAAATTACGAATTAAAAGTGTATGGGGTAGCTGATTTCACCTTACAATTTGAGAACGAAAAGTACCTCCAGCAAATCATGGTGTGTGAGATGGCGACCTGTGCAATACTTGGCCAAGACTTCCTCCTAAAGAACAACTGCAGAATTGACTTCAAAAGATCTCAGATAACAATCGATGACATCACAATTCCAATGCAAGTGGGAGGTGAAGCTGAATTGATTTGCCCAATTCTATCCAAAGAGACCGTCAATGTTCCACCGATGACATCAATGTTTATAGAAGTAAAGCTTCCAATGAAAAGCCAAGAAGAACATATCGCATTCATTGAAACTGCAGAGATACCTTACAAAGGGGTGATTATCGTTCCTGGGATCATTGACACTAGGCAAGAGCATCCTGTTATCCACATATTGAATACAGCAGACAAGAACGTAGTCATTTATCCAAATTCTAAATTCGGGACCAGCCAGTCCATCCAACTGTGTGAACCGGAAATCAAAAGCCTAAAACTTGCAACAAACAACAGAGTTGAAGTGATGAGCTCTACGCAAGCTTTATTGATACCCGACCACCTTAAGGACCTCTATGAAAGGAGCATTCACGAACTTGACGAAGAACAGAAAGTAAAATTGGCAAAATTACTCACGTCATATCAGGACGTCTTTTCAAAGTCATCGGATGATATCGGACGAACGAATAGAGTGCTTCACAAGATCAACACCGGTACAGCTTTCCCAATCAGGCAACCATTAAGGAGAATCCCTCTTGGAAAGAAGTCAATAGAGAAAGATGAAATAGATAAGATGTTGAAAATGGGAGTAATAGAACAATCCTGCAGTCCCTTGAGCTCGAGTGTGGTACTGGTGACCAAGAAGGACAATACAACAAGATTCTGTGTGGATTACAGGAACCTCAATGATGTGACTGTTAAAGACGCATATCCCCTCCCACGCATAGATGAGTGTTTAGACAGTCTGGAAGGGAAGAAATGGTTCAGTTGTCTGGACCTTAACTCTGGATTTTGGCAAATTGGAATGTCTGGGGAAGACAAGGAGAAGACGACTTTTTCAACCAGTCAAGGGTTATACCAGTTTAAGGTCATGCCATTTGGATTGACAAATTCCCCCTCTACCTTCCGAAGATTGATGGAGGATGTTTTACGTGGTCTGCAGTGGGAAGAGTGCCTCATCTACATGGATGACATCATAGTGCCAGCAACAACCTTTGGCGAATCCCTAGAGAGACTGGAACACATATTCCTTAGATTTAGAGAAGCCAACTTAAAGCTTAAACCTAAGAAGTGTGACCTGTTTAGAACCAGCATAAAATTTCTCGGGCATGTAGTATCTGAAAACGGGGTCCAAACAGATCCAGAAAAATGTAGAGCAGTCAAGGAATGGGGTGTCCCAAAGTCAAGAAAACAGGTCAAAAGCTTTATAGGACTCGCCTCATACTATAGGCGTTTCATCAAAGGATTTGCTGCAATTGCCCGCCCTTTACACCAGATCAGCAACAAGGGGTCGAAGTTTCAATGGTCAGACGATTGCCAGAAGGCGTTTGAAGAGTTGAAGGAAAAATTAACAACCGCACCTACCCTAGCCTTTCCAAAACCTGGTGTCCCCTTCATATTAGATACAGATGCCAGTAACTTTGCAGTTTGGGCAGCTCTATCCCAAGTTGAAAATGGTGCCGAAAGAGTCATCGCCTACATGAGCTCCACTCTTAATCGCCATGAAGTTTCTTACTGTGCAACTCGAAAGGAACTCCTGGCAGTAATAAAGGCTTTGAAATGTTTCCACTCCTACATCTACGGGCAACATGTACTTCTCAGAACTGACAATGCAGCAGTAAGCTGGATGGGCTCCCTGAAAAATCCTTCCGGTCAAGTGGCAAGATGGCTTCAAGAATTTGAGACATACGATATAGAAATTTCCCATCGGCCAGGTCACCAACATAGAAACGCAGATGCCCTCAGTAGGAATCCCTGTAGAGCGTGTCAGACCCAAGAAGAGCAAAATGAAATTGAGATTGAACAGGGTAATGATGAAACAGATGAGTCAGAGGAAGGAAAGTGCAGAGTTGTGAGAAAGATCCAAGCAGAATCTCCTCAGTACCAATTACCAGATCTGCATCATTCTGAAATTCAGAAACAGCAAATCGAAGACGAAAACATAGGGCCAATGATAACAGCTTTGATAAATGAAAATTCACGACCAGAGAAGGAGGCAGTCTCAGTAGGATCAAAAGAGTTAAAAATCATCTGGGGACAATGGGACAGACTGATCTTGGTCCATGGACTTCTTTACAGGCAGTATGAGAGTGAAGGAAACGACGAAACAGTCAATCAACTGGTTGTACCACATTGCTTCAGAAAAACCATCCTACATGCATGTCATAATATCCCATCAGCAGCACATTTAGGAATGGATAAAACACTCTCAAAAATCCAACAAACATTCTACTGGCCAGGCATGAAAGCATACACTAGAAGATACATAGCATCATGCGACCATTGTTCTGATAGAAAAATGACAAAGAAAGGGAAATCCCCAATCAAACAATTCCTTGTTGGAGAACCATTTGAAAGAGTAGAGATTGACATATTCGGACCCCTGCCAAAGTCAGACATGGGGAACAAGTACATCCTTACCATGTGCGATTGTTTTACGAAGTGGACAGAAGCAATTCCAATTCCTGACCAAGAGGCAGCTACAGTCACAAAAACATTCGTTGATACATTCATCACCAGGTTTGGGGCTCCATTGCAGATCCATTCAGATAGAGGCCGAAATTTTGAGTCTGAGGTATTCAGCCAGATGTGCAAGATGTTTGGAATCGACAAAACAAGAACAACTGCCATGCGTCCTCAGAGCAACGGGAAAATTGAAAGATTCCACAGGACACTAGCATCCATGCTGACGATGTATTGCAAAGATGCGCAAAACAAATGGGACATGCACTTGCAGCAAGTGATGATGGCCTACAGATCAGCCGTCCACGCCAGTACGAAGCAAACACCAAATAGGATGGTATTTGGTCGAGAAACAACCCTTCCAATTCAGATACTGTTCGGAAAGCCTACTGATAAGCTTCAGGATACAGAGAGCTACCTGAGTGACCTAGAAGAGAAACTTGAAGGAATACACAATGTTGCCAGGAAGTCCCTAAAGTCCAACTTCTTAGTGCAGAAGAAACGATATGACCTTTCAGCAAGAAAGCAGAAATTTAGTATAGGGGATCCTGTCTGGGTTTATGATCCAATTAGGAAAGTGGGGGTATGCACAAAACTGACATCGCCTTGGAAAGGACCAGCTGTCATTGTAAAGGTTCTGGATGACGTACATTACAAGGTGAAGAGAAGCAAGATAAAAACGGCAGTAGTACATCACAGTGACAGACTAGCTCCGTATAGAGGGAACAACCTTCCAACCTGGGTAGAACAACAGAGGGCACTACTTGAGAGTCAAGGTTCAAGTTAGAGGATCAACATAGTGAAACTGAGATTTGTGGACAATGATTTAGAAGTTTAAAGAGGTGTTATGTGTTGATGATGAGGAGATCTCCGGGAGAAATGTGACAAGGAAGAAGGCCTGATCAACCTTGATGTCCTTGCGAGTTGTGGATCATTCAATCATTTGTTGTAAAAGCGAGACTTTTCGCGTTGATATACACCGTTTATCTTTCAAGGATGGACAATGATGTCAGCATCGGATGGAATGATCCATAAGAGATTGATGTTGACGATTTTGATGTTGTTTATCTTTCTGTTGATCTTTCTACTACTAACCTTGTTGTACTCACCAATTGGCTCTGGAAGGCGATTTTCTCTATTGGGTATATGTAAAACGAACCTGGGGGCAAGAAATTAAACACTAGATGTCAGGCATACATATCGACGTAGATGTACTGTACCACACATCCTTAACTTGCATCACTTAAAGACCCTTTCCTCTTTTCACAGAATGCCTCCAAAACAACATACCTGCTGGATTTTCCATGAGGTGTTTACAAACGCCCGTGATATGAAGAATCACATGTCCTCAGTTATCCACAGCGTGCTGCAAGTTCTGTGTCCTTTCTGTCCGGAGGAGAAAGTGTTAAAGCGCAGTACACCAGAACTTAGTGACCACTGCAAGAGATACCATGCAATTACGATGAAGGAAAATGGTCTGGATAGCGACTTCTTCAAGGAAGCAAATAGGTTCTGGATGTCAACAAAACCAAGGGACTATAGAGGCTTGGTGAAGGTATCGCCATATGAAAGTGCAAAGGCGGAGCAGGCGAGGGAACTGGTCAGGCGGTGGTTGAGGCGCCGTGGCGGGCCAAATTACGAGGATGCTCTGAAGAAATGGGAAAGCAATTGGAGGCTACAGAGGAAACAGCCCTGGCGTTCCTCCGTGGAGTCGGAGTCGCGGTTCGTGCCCGACTACGAGACAAGTACTCCGCCAGAGAAGAGATTGCGGAGGGAGTATGACCCTGAACACCCAGCTTCAACACCAATCTACAACATTCAGTTCATAGCCATTGGACAGGAGGTGGAAGCAATGTTGTGGGCGGAGGGATCCCCGATGCTTTGGTATAAGATCAGCATCAGCAAAGAGGTGTTCGCCAGCTCCAAGGATCTTTCCAGTCTATGTAGACGAATTAGCCTCTGCAAGCCGGCAGTAATGGATCCGCCAAGCAAGTTCAGGCCATATGCTGACAAGAAGTCCAAACTAAGAGATGCAGCCGCAAAGACCTTAGGAATGTCATCAAAATACATCAATGAGATCGGTTTTGCAACTGCGGTGGAATTCGAGATCACACCAATATCGACAACAACACGCAGTGAGGACAATGCGCCAAAAACAGCAACATCTGGTGGAGACGCTGACC
The DNA here is from genome assembly GCA_028142955.1 of Pinctada fucata. Classification (NCBI taxonomy): domain Eukaryota; kingdom Metazoa; phylum Mollusca; class Bivalvia; order Pterioida; family Pteriidae; genus Pinctada; species Pinctada fucata. The sequence continues at coordinate 3,535,731 of AP027105.1, forward strand.
AACATCAAGATTCCTCATCAAATAACAACAAACAGATGACAGATACCACCTGTCCTTCCAGCGAACCTCCCAGTAACAATAACATCACTGATGCCACCAAAACTGCAAACAAAGATATATAATGATGATCCTGCCAGCAACAAAGTGGAGGAAAAAGCAAGACAAATGCATGCAGAACCAGTTTTAGTAGCAACAGAAGTCTCCACCACACCAGCGCCAGAGAGTACTGCCAATACTGGAGAAGCTGACAATCAGCCCGTTACAACTGTGGAACCAGCACTGTCTCACCCAACAACATCACTGGGTCTGAAGGGACATGCATCAAGGAAACTCCGATGAAGGAAGTTGTTCCTACTATGATCTCGGTCGCTGTGGAGAGTTCAGAACCTAACGAATCTTGTCCTAGTGAAGACGGAAATGATGATGCAAGTAAGGTTGATGCTATTGGGACTGACGTGTCATTGGTACAAGGGACGAACCACCCTCCACTGTCGCCGGTTCAATTTGCAACGGAGGAGAACCAACCAATGGAGGCTGAAGAAAGTGTATTAAGTCCGCCCTCTCCGTTTGCAGACACGGTGTTTGTCCACGATGAACAGTCTAACTTCGCTTGTAGTGGACCTTTGAGTACTTGCTCTGTCACCAGCAGCCCAGTAAAGTCAAGTCAGCCAACAACCCAAAACCCAAACATTCTAGCAAAAGAAATTCTTTCTGTAGGATGCATGCCGCTATGTCCACCAGCTCGACGTAATTGGGACAGGGAGGTCCCATTGACAAGAGGAAACGTCAACTTAACATGGCCACCACACAAAAGGCGTCAGATGTCCCCTGATCAAAAACTGCTGCAGTGGGAATATGCGTCAATGCGCTTTGAACAAGAGATAAGTGACTATTGTTCCCTTGAAAGGGGAGAACTGTTGGACAAATATAATTTCTTAGCACTGCCGGGGTCGAAGATTCCACCGTACGATTCGCCGATGAGAAAGGCACGTTACTACACGTATGAAACTCTCCGCACTTCCCCTTCATCTGAACTGTTGAAACAAATGCTCCTTGCTAGAGAAGCTAAAGACACATCCGTGGATGATCTAATTCGGACATTAAACAAAAGTGGTGTACCCTTAAGACTGTGAAATTAAAGTGACTGTTATTTGATATTTTGTGGGTAATTCGGGAGAATTAGTCGTAAATTAGGATGGGGGAGGTGAATAACCTGTTATTCTATGCCATGTGTTTTTATATTTGTACCTCGGCTCTGTGTTGTGTTTGCATTTTGTACACTTGTCTATTTTTGATAGCCTGCATTTCCTCCGTTTCTGTAACATAGCATCGATGATTCGAACCACAAGTGAAAATAATTATTCTGATCTATTCTGCTAATCATCCTAAGTCTAACCTTACCTGTTTTGATCATTCATGTGTCAATAGAAGCATGATTTTCATCTGTAACTTGTAACTTTCACATTTTTGCACCACGACTTTGTTTACATTTTCGTCTGAATCAGTGTCGTACTCGTGTCATTATTTATTCTATCCAAAATCACTCACGTTGTTAAATGCATAGAACACTGTATTGTTACAGAATCCACTTAATTCCTTTTTATATTCAGTTAACTGTGTACAATCCCATTATTTTTACGATATCTGTTACCGGATCTTGTCGATCGACGCCATTTTGATTCGTCAGCAAGAAGAAGTTCAGTGGCGCAATAATTTGAATACATTGAAATAACTACATTTGATATACATCAGGTAATAATCCATGAATAAATCATTATTTCTCATAAAATTATAGCAGCTTGCCAAATTTGAGTATGTCCAAAGTCGTATTTCATAGGATTTCATGTATAGCTATGTGTAACATGTTTACTACTGCAGTATTGAGCAGACGCGTATGAGAAGTAGTCCACGAATTTTGCAGTGCTAATTATTGTATTCTAGTCTCATTAATTTTGTGAATAACTTTACCTTTTTATTGCTTAGGAACATAGAAATCGTTTTTACATGATACTTGAGTGTTAATGTGTGTATTTTGATGATACAAATTTCTGTCAGGATGGATTTTGAAACTGTTAGGCCCATGGCGCTCTCTGATTGGTTAGAGTAGGTTATATAAGGGAGAAAGCAATCAGAGTTGGCCATTCTCGATCTTACGCTCGTAGTAGTCACATCGATAACCTGACATAGCTAACTAGGTATAAACCATGAATCTTGAAACTGACAATTTGAACTTTGTAACTTAGAATGAATTACTTCAACTTATCATTCAGGCACTTTCCTGACAAATTTCCGCCTGACAAAATTAGATATACAGCCTGACAAATTGTCAGCCTGACAAATTCGAGCCTGACAAAAATGCAGCCTGACAAATTTTGAATGCAATAATGTTTAAATGAGAATTATAGAAGTAGTAAAGTGTGTTGCACTATGATAGAATATTGAGCGCCTGACAACTAGGGTTTTTGAATATTTATGAAATAATGGTAACCACGGTAACAGAATTATGTTTATATCGCCAACCAGAGCCGAGTACCGTGTGTTTATTGCCATGTTGATGTCATTTTACCTGACTAATGAATACTAGCCATGTTATTGTTGAATGTTCCATTGTTTCGCCATTAAAATGCGATTATTGAACTTTACAAGAAGCTTTGTGATGTTTGTACATAGAAGAAATCACACGACCGTCGGCCAGACTGTTACAATACTATCGATACTACAAAATGCAACACCATTTCAATCATTTAGTAAATAGAACGATTCCTAAAGTCAACCCATCCCTGATGACTGAAACGGTTCTATTTTGATTTTTTTCGAAATGCCGCGATAATCCACTTAGTACCATCTTGCAACCGGGAAGCGGGATTTGAAAAAAGAAAACAGAGGGCAAATAGCTCAGACTGAAAACGGACGAACTTACAAACAGACAGATCGGACTAACCATAAGTCGACATGGATCTCCATTCTCCCTTTGGACATCATAAAAAGAGAAATACATACGGAGAAATAATGCCACTCTGACATCACGTCATGGCTCGCAGCCAGATTTGAAATTACTATTGACGTATATGGGCATCACTGTAACGAAGATTGTTAAACGGTTGGCGGGCATTGGATATGATACTCCGCTATTTTCTGAAGAAGTTGATGTAAAAAAAACTTTATTTTCCGTGATAAATTCGCGGTTCCCACACGAGTTGAAAATTAGCAAGATTCCGCTCATAGGCTGTACAGAAATTTCATAAGAATACAGCATGATTTGGCGAGTTTTGGCAACTTCAATGTCCGTTTTCGTAGGTTTCTAGTGTAATAATTCATGTTCCGGGCATCGCAACTGAAAGTTTATGATATATACATAAAGTCAGGTAACTTCGTTTTTCCGGATTACTGATTTTAGCGGTTCCCACGTATTTTAAAAATTCCTTCTTTCTACGAAATTTCCTCTATTTTCTAGTATAAAATCATTATGTTTTCTTATATAATTGAAAATAGGTCATGAATCTTCGTTACATGACAAAAAAATAATATGAATAACATAAATTAAATAAAACGAAGTTTTAGCGGATAAAAGCTACTAACTGATTTTAATAGGAGTTTCGCCGAACTACGTCACGTGACTGAGAGAAGCGGCATCATTTCTCCACATGAATAAATTATATTGAAATTTTGCCTTCTTTAAATATAAAACGAATTGAAATATAGGGTTTACCATCCCCTCCTTGACTTCCTCCTGGGTTAGTTCCATCACACACGGGACAACCATTTTGATCCTTTTTTATCTTCATACAATTGGTAGGTGCAGGCTTACAAGCTGTGTGTCATTATGCCATATATTAAATTCAATACTGCACAATTAGAATACAATGAAAAACAAATGTCTTCTGATAAGTAAAGGTTGTTTAAAGAAAGGTTCTTCTCTTTGAATGTTAAGGAAGTATGTAAGACAAGACATGCACTCATTTTTGAAGTCTAAGATTTTTCATTTTTCCCTTGAGTTTATATTGTCATAATTTTAGCTGTATACTAGGAGAATGATATATACATGAATGCTTTTGCAACCTTCTTCTGACCCGGATGTCCCTATGTATGTTATATTGATATGCTCATTGGATCCTTTTTGCGATTCTGTCTGGCTTCCACCTCCAAGACCTATAGGCTGAAATCCCGAATATTGTCCCTGTCCAGAGGAAGGAGACTGAAAACCTCCTCCTCCCAGGCCACCGGGCTGAAAACTACCTTGAGCATTGCCCGACAAATACTGTGAGCCTCCTGGTATGTACTGATTAGGATTTTTGAATGAAGATGAAGACTTTGCATTTCCGAATAAAAACCCTAGGATTGAAATAACGAAATATTAGCTTACAAAAATGAAACATTAGAATCGAGGCAGACATCTTACATTTTACTAAACTTGTAGAAATATGCTGAAATGCATGATTAGTTTGAATTGTAATAAACAATATGACTGACAAAATGGATTTCAACACATAATATAAAGCACATAGAATAGACTTACCCTCAACAGAAGGTACACTCAATGCATACAGTAATATTTCACTACCAACATACACCATATCTCTGTACATTTCAAGTATTTAAAGCGTTTGAATATTACAATGTCAAATGAAATTTCCACACAAGTTCATTATTTCCTGATTAGATAAAGAATATTCGGTCGGTCTGTATGATAAGGATCTGTAATGTAGAAGCCATCAAATAGAAACTGCATTGATTTAATGTTTTCGAAAAGAACAAAGAGTGTGTCTATTATACAGTACTTTTTCTTCAAATTTAGTCCCGCATAGTGAAGGCTGTCTATTCTTCAGACATAAAATAATTCAAAATGGACGAATATATGGTTTCACATGTAGAAAACTAGGAAGGTAGATAGGCACATAATGTTCTTTAGATTTTCTTTTCGTTAATTCCTTATCCCTCGTTAATATTCCTGCCTTGCCAATTGGTCTCATTGGTTAATGTGTGGTCATTTGTGTTTGATGTTTCTGTGTTGTTTTTATGTTCCCTGTTCCTTTTGTGTCTGTTGTTGAGCAATGTTAAACGTCTTCAAATTCAATAGCATCATTTAAGAACAGGTAAATTTTCAGCATGGACCAGACATGCACGTTTTGGGTACTGAACCCTCGTCAGTGATCTTCAATCTAAACAATGTAATATACCGGTAGCCAAAAAGTGTGAAAGTAAAATTATGTAAAAAAAAAAATGTACCGAAAGACGTAGCAGGATGGATTTGATAGTTAAGTCTGTGTTTTTGCATGGTTTGTTTTGGTATTTTGCCGTGGGTACAGCAACCGAGAGTTGTCGGAGATCCCCTCCTTTTTCCAAATCAACCTTTGCAATGTTGCTCAGTGACGCCGTGAAACATGCGAATGAATTCAGTGAATAATACATGTATTTAAGGCATAATAATTGTTACAAATACCAGTTTAACCGATTCGCTGAATAAATAAATTTATGAGTGGGCCTATAAAATTTATTCCACCTCTGGCAAATTTCTTGCAATCTGATTGGCTAAGAAGAACCAATCCAAAATAATGATCTCTTTGTTCTGTGTGTAGTCTTGTGCTTTCAATGTTTTCTTTTTTTAATTGTCTAATGCAATTTGCAATAAGTTGCTTCGTACAAGTACAATGAATACTTATGATAAAAGGTATTAAGTTGTAATTCCCGAAAGTTTTTTTGTATTCGATCAAATTCTGCTTTAATCAGTGATCGCGTCATTGTTTTTGCAGTCGAGGGAAATATTCCCCTACTACAATTTAAATGTTTCTGGTTATGTCTTAATTGGCATCTTATGAACTATTCGTCTTATAGTCTTGCATGTGACGTCAAATTACAGTTAGAGTATACCATTTTTATGTAACAATTTGGCGTCTTTGGAACCCATTGTAAATCCGGAGAAGCGTCCTTTGTCCGGATAATGAAAAAAATGCTGAAATCCAGTTGTGACATTGTCATCCAAAGTTGGCGCCGTGTTACATTGTTTTCCCTATATTTTTTGTACTGCTATTCATTTTTTCAGTATTTCTGCTTTATTGGTGGGCCCATTTAGATACTTTTATCTAGTGTGCTTCATTGTTTTTGAATTGGTTGTTTTGACTGGTGTCCGCTTTTTGTTGTCATCTGTGAAGCATCAGGTCTGATTTGAAATCTACTTTTTTTCTTTTGATTGATGATGGAGATTCTTGAATTCCACAGATTCAATCAAGATGGATTCGCATGATAGATCCACAGTGATTTTTCCGAAGATATGAAATAATTGTTTCGGTCAGAAGCTGACCAATACTACATAAGGGCAATGAATTTAAATATCAATATGAAAATAGCAGAGTGTTTTCAAATACGGAGAGTGTCTTTCACCGAGTTGCCATAAAATAAAGGGATGCTTGTCCCAAGTACCTTAACTGCTGTGTAGACATATAGGAGACTACGAATGACGATAAACACACGAGATGTGTGCAGTAATTTGCTAAGATGAAACTTCATGGTATTTTTCAAATGCGTACCGCATTTACAATTTATAGGAACGCGAATGTGTGTATGCGCAATGTGTTATACTTCTTTGTTGTTATTTATACATACATCTTTGATTTGTTCGAAAACTATGTATGTATAATACGGCAGTGTCCCAACTCTAACATTCTTGATGAAAATTTCAAACCAATTCTAATGCACCAGACACGTGTTTCGGATAGTAAATCCTCATCAGTGATGCTCCCAGCCAAAGTGATTTTCAGACACAGCCTTAATTAATTCATTCTAGTAGCGCCTCTGGGTTTATTTATTTGAATTTAAATTTGTGCATTAACTTTGCAAAGAGTGCTCGTCTTAAAATTTTCTCTAGGTTCGATTTAGTAGCGAAGTTAAATAAATTTTAGGACAAAAATATGTATTTACATTAACTTCGTTAAGACGCCTCAAAAAATAGTTTTCATTGAGGAACTACTAGTAATTCATTTGATCACGAGGAAACGTACATATATTTCTGAGAAGAAAACTCTGAAATTATCGATATTTCACCGACTTTATTACCATAAATAAAACATTGTTCTTCTTACTTCCGTCCTGGTGGAGGAGTTACTGTAAAAGAAGTAAAAAATTAAAATTAAAAATTAAAAATAATTAAAAAGAAAATGATCATTTAGAAAAGAAGGGAGGAGATCTCCAACAAGACCCCGTTGCAGCATCAACAGCAAAACACCAAAACACCCGATGCAAACACACAAAAGACGAGTACAGCACGAGACGGAAAAGAGACACACGACATGTTAATATCAAACACAAAAGACTACAAATAAACCGACGAGACCAATGGGCAACCGGTGCCATCTTTGGACGGCCATTTATCACGCAAGTAGCAAATGGTGTTGTTATCCTGGATTACGTGCGCACAACCCTCTCTTTTCTCCAATTACCCAGAGGTCTCGAAGAACGTACAATTGTGGTGTAAAACAACCTCCTCACTGTAAGATGACCCCACACAAACAAGACCGCGAAACGTAGAGGCCCCAGAAACACAGATGAATATGTAAATGGATATAAAAAGAGGGCATGCGTAATACAGTCCGTGCTCTGCCGGCTGTAGCGAGCTCATGTATGTAATCACCCGAGGAATCCGATCGACATTCAGAGAGGACAGGTGGTCGGGGCCCTGTCTTCTCTAAAGAGGTTTGGACAGGGCCCGTCATGGAGTCCCGTCGTCACAGTCGGTCTGAGTGCAAGTTTCAAGGATGCGCTTTTACAAGACTGTAGATTGGTCAAGTACCAAGCCTAGGTCTGTCTGGTGACATTAGGATCTTATCCACGGTATAAAAGGCGTTTGGTGATTCTGACGCATTTTCGATGGTTATGCTGCCTACCTTTGATCCTTCTTATTTTGTTTATCATATCACCATAAAAGACAGGTTGTGTAATACCCAAAGTAATGTACTCTGTTGCGTGTATAGATCCGAATTTTAAAAGAAGTTGACTGTAATTTTTTGTAAGATTTCCAGAAAGTCTTAACTAGTTTATGAAAGCGGAAACCTTGACCTAAAAGTTTTTGGGTAATTTGTAAATTTCTACTGTGAAAATCCAAAATATCAGTACATGCTCTAGCGTACCGGATGAGCTGTGATATGTAAATGCCGTATGACGGTAATCTTGGAACATCACCGTCAAGAAAAGAACATTATATGAAAAAAGAAGAGTTCACTTGCCATGGATATCAATTACAAGTTATGACACGATTGTTCAAACTTATGAACACGAAATGAAGCATTCTCGCGTTCCCCATCATGAACTAAGGAAGTAGGATTAAAATAATGTTTCCATTATGTATTATCTGCTTACTATACAAAGTTGAAATCATAAGTAAAACAAATGTTCTGATAGTAGCAAAAGCAATAACGTGTTCCCAGAATGAGAGAGAGAGAGGACTGAACGAAATCGTAATGTTTGTTTTGGTACTAACCAAACAATAAGGAATGTTATTGTTATTTCTGTTTTCACTGTTAACGGCTAATAAAAGAAGTGTTCAAGGACAGAAATGTTAACTTTTATACTTACATCCACACAAGTTATAATCGCATATAGGACAGAAGTTGGAGTCGAAAGAGGAACATGCTGGTGGACAATTCTGCTGTACCGGAGGACATCCTACAATACAAAAAAATTGTCTTATATCAAAATATCACTTATACTTTGTAACTTTATCGGTGTTTTCTTTCGAATATTCTGGATTGGGATTGCTACCTTTGTTTGAAAATGAATCAAAGAAACAACAAATTCACTTTTCTGGCATTTTCATCAAAGAAACAACAAATTCACTTTTCTGGCATTTTCATCAAAGAAACAACAAATTTTGTATCAAAGAAGACTGAAACAAATTCACTTTTCTGGCATTTTCATCAAAGAAACAACAAATTTTGTATCAAAGAAACAACAAATTCACTTTTCTGGCATTTTCATCAAAGAAACAACAAATTTTGTATCAAAGAAACAACAAATTCACTTTTCTGGCATTTTCATCTGAGGACAACTGCGCTGCTCTAAATACTTAGAATTGATAGTGTGGGAATTTTGATTTTAATTTTCCCTGACTTTATAAAGCAGCTATAAATTGGACACTAATTCATTCAGCATTTTATCATTGCTTCCCGTCTCATTTCAAATTTCATCGAGTTATAGAAGATCGACATTCTCATACCATTCCTCCAATAGTTTGGCATCACTATTCGTTCAGATGCTCTCATGTTCAGACCCTTCTCAAAATACTGTTTCCTTAATCTTCATTCTCGCATGTAAAGTCTTTTTGAATGACGATTGAATATCCGAAACATAGCTTGCTAGCAAGCAGGAAATACTCAGTCCCCACGGGACCTGATGTTATCTCCATTGCGGATTCACTTTTCTTCTTTACGGAATGCCTTGTTGCTTGTGCATTTTCCATTATTTCCAATTGACAATTATTTTTTTTGGATTTTGGGTTCATATTAATTTGACATTCCTCTGCTAAGTATAACCGAAACATTGGTTATTGTTTGTAAATTTTTGTTTCCATCCATTACTCTCGATTGTTGTCATCTTTGGTTATATTGGTTAAGGGAATTTGCATACTATATCCATTCATTAATCATGAATCGATAACCTTTAATTTATTTGATAAAGGACTGAATACAAACGCTTGTTACATTTACCTGTAGTTGTAGGTTTAGCGGTAGAGGTGGTGGATCCAGCCTGTGATGTCTTTGTTGGTAGTGTAACTTTTGCGGTAGATCCAGAAGGCTTTGTTGGAAGCGTGGGTGGTGGTTTTACAGTGGTCGATGGAGGTGAAGGCGTGGTTGTTGGTTTTGGAGTTGTAGATTTTGGTGTGGTTGTTGTAGGTTTTGGTGTGGTTGTTGTAGGTTTTGGAGTCGTGGTAGGTGTTGTTGTCGGTTTTGGAGTTGTAGGCTTCAGTGTAGTTGGTTTTGGTGTGGTTGGTTTCTGTGTTGTAGGTTTTGGAGTTGTAGTTTTAGGTGTTGTAGGTTTTGGAGTTGTTGGTTTTGGTGTTGTAGGTTTAGGAGTTGTTGGCTTAGGTGTTGTAGGTTTAGGAGTTGTTGGTTTCGGAGTTGTTGGTTTCGGAGTGGTTGGTTTCGGTGTTGTAGGTTTTGGAGTGGTTGGTTTTGCTGTTGTAGGTTTAGGAGTTGTTGGTTTTGGAGTGGTTGGTTTCGGTGTTGTAGGTTTAGGCGTTGTAGTTTTCGGAGTTGTTGGTTTTGGTGTTGTTGGTTTCGGAGTTGTTGGCTTAGGTGTTGTGGGTTTTGGTGTTGTTACCTTCGCTTTAGTTGTTGGTATTGTCGGTTTTGTTGTTGGTGTTGTCGGTTTAGTTGTTGGTGTTGTCGGTTTAGTTGTAGGCGATGTCGGTTTCGTTGTTGATGTAGTTGGCTTTGTTGTTGGTGTTGTCGGTTTCGTTGTTGGTGTTGTCGGTTTAGTTGTTGGAGATGTTGGTTTTGTCGTAGGTGTAGTAGGAGCTGTTGTAGGCGATGTTTGTTGACTTCCTATAAATGAATGACAGATTATATTTCGGCAAAATTAATTTTTTCTGATTATTCTTCAAAACAATCAATATTGAAATATCTAGTCTATCGTGATATTCAAGTGCACCATATGCGCATTTCGACAAATGATATATCATCAGTGATGCTCGAGGTCGACAGAGAGGAAATCCAATTAATGCAAATGTGGAGAGAGAAATTCTAAACATGACCTAAACTGTACATATATCCCAAAGAGTCAGCTAAGGACAGAGTTATAATCCATCTGGGAGGGTGTACCGGTACTTGACTTTCATTCTGTGATTTACGGGGGACTCCATCCTGCCTCATTAGTCATATTTCCATTTTAGAACAACTAATTCCGATTATTTCTGCCAATCAAATAATGAATAAGAGTCCGAACAAGAAACTGGAATTATAGCTAATTACGTCAGTGATAGAGTGCGACGTCATATAAACAATTACTTGTCGTCCATTCCAAACAGAAGGGAGCGGATCTCCAACAACACTCGGTTGCAGTGCCCACAGCAAACTTCAAAACACCCCATGCAAAAAACAACCCACGGAGTCGATCTGCACAGCAAGAGACGCAGAAGGGACAAGAAACACAACATAGAAACATCAAACACAAAGACAACACATAAACCAACGAGACCAATGGGCAATCGGAGCCTACTTAGGATGGTAATCTGCTACGCACGTAGCAAATGGTGTGGTAATCAAGATTACGTGCGCAAAACCCACCAATTTTACCTGTTATACTGAGGTCTCGAAGAACGCACAATAGTGCTGCACAGACGATCACTCTGCTTAAGATGTAACACAACTTCAACTTAGGTCAACAAAGGGTTGGATCCATGCATCATCCATACAGCCACACAAAAGAACACTCTACTTATGGAGTAAGTTCACTTGAACTTTGTTCAATATAGGATTTGAAAGTACATATTCTATACAGCCACACAGAGGATCACTCTACTTAAGCAATAACTTCACTTCGACTTTGTTCAATAAAGGATTTGACCCGTAAATCATCTATACAGTCACACAGAGGATAACTCTACTTAAAGGATGACTTCATTTCAACTGTGTTCAATATAGCATTTGGCCCGTACACCATCTTTACAGCCACACAGAGAATCGCTCTACTTGAGGAATAACTTCATTTCAACTGTGTTCAATATAGCATTTGACCAGTACATCATTTATGCAGCCACACAGAGGATCACTCTACTTAAGGAATAACTTTACTTCAACTTGGTTCAATAAAAGATTTTACCCGTACATCATTTATACAGCCACACAGAGGGTAACTATTCTTAAGGAATGACTTTACTTCAACTTTTTGGGCGGATTCCTTTGAACTGGCCGACTTACTCTGGGACAATGCTCCGAGTACTCCAGAACGGGTTGTCAATGGAAAGGACAGAAAATTTCCGAGTAGCAAGATGGCGGCTGGAGAGATGCTTTTCTTCCTAAACAATTTGTTTGAGGGCAAAACAACAGGATGTTTTATTATCATTCTGTGTTGTCTTCTTTTACTGTTTCACGTTAGCTCAAAATATAATTCGTGGTTTCATGATTATACGGAGAACTTAAGCTGTTTGAACTTTAACATTGGACCCTATGGATAAATAAGAAAATTCTAATTTAAGAGGTGATAAAATGTAGCTATAAAAGTTTCTTTTCCCAAAACCATATTAGTTTAATAATCTGAACAATATTCTAAAGAGAAAAAATGGGATATCCAGGCAAAAAATTACTAGCAATTCTGAGATGAGGGATACTCTACCATAAGGGATAACTTCACTTCAACTTTTTTCAATAAAGGATTTGGCCTGTACATTATCTATGCAGTCACATAGAGGATCAATCTACTTAAGGGTTAACTTCACTTGAACTGTTTCAATATAGGATTGATCATTTCTTATCTATACACCTGCATGCTTCGCTGCAGGCTTAGAGGAGGATCACTTCACTTATATTTTGTTCAATATAAGATTTGATCCTATATTAACAATATACATGTACATTACGAGTAGCTGACAACTTCACTTGTAGTTCATTCAATATAGGATCAGTGATACCACCACATAGAGAATAATCTCAACTATACTTCATTCAGTACATGATCAGCGATGGATCACTTCCCTTAAAGTTCACCTAGCTGATCCTTACTCAGGCGAGCATAATCAAACAACGTTTATGCAACATAAATTTTTTTGTGCTTACCACCACAAGTACATTTGTTACATCCGCTTACTGGATCCGTGTACTTGCAATTTATGGGACATTTGAAAAACTCCATCACGTTCAAGCATTCATTGGCATCTCCTGGCTTCTTGATTGCTGTAAAATTTATCGCAAGACTTTGAAGATCATAATTAGCAATACTGAAAGAAAATGCATATGTACCAATAAACAAATTTTTTTTTCTTTTGTCGCCGGTATTTTGCAGTTGTTTTGTCTTTGCTTTGTTTTTAATTTTGGGATTTTCGTTTTGCTTTTTTTTTGGGGGGGGGGGGTTGTTCTGTTTTTGTCTTTTGATTTTTTTTAATTATTATTTATTTTATTTATTTATTTTTTTTTTTTGTCTCTTTTGCTGTTTGTTTGTTTGTTTACCAATATCTCCGGGTTTTCCTCCGGGATCTTTTTTGTCACAGACAGGACATCCATTTTGGTCTGTACTCATCTTAAGGCAGTTAGATGGTGCTGGTTTACATTCTGTAGTTCCAAATAAAGAGAATTCAGATTACAATGTACAATTAAAACTCTAAGAATATTCATTTGCACGAAATTATATGATAAAACCACATATTTACAACATAGAATTTTAGATACATTTTAGACAAGAACAAACCATGTTCGCTTCCAGATTTTCCGATTTGAGGATATTTGTATCCTTGAGAACCAGAAGAGGAACTAGAGGAAGATGACGACGACGATGGCGAGCTTGGAACACTTCCACCACCAGAGGATGATGACTGTCCTCCGTTCCCGGATGAACTTGGAAATGCTCCTGGTTTAAAACCGCCAGAATAGCTTGACCCGCTGTTCGACTTTCCTTGTGATAAATGTAATAAAAATGAGTTTAACTTTGGTTATTAAAAACAGTTTGTTAGGTCTTCCGACTTCCGTCGGAATACCTATTGTTTTCGTAACCGTGGAAAATTGGATCAGCGATTTCTCAAGAACCCTGTAAGCTAGGACAATGAAAGTTCTCCAACGTTACGTTTGGAGTAAAAGCTAGATTGGTCTTTTTTATTTTTGGTCTCTGTTATTAGGTCTTCCGACTTCCGTCGGAAGACCTATTGTTTTCGTAACCGTCGAAAATTGGATCAGCGATTTCTCAAGAACCCTGTAAGCTAGGACAATGAAAGTTCTCCAACGTTACGTTTGGAGTAAAAGCTAGATTGGTCTTTTTTATTTTTGGTCTCTGTTATTTTTTTTATCATGTTTTTTAGTAGATTCAAATATTTGACGGGAGCGTCGAATTACTCAAAAGGACCAAAAATTTCATGTTTTGCTATTTGTAAGCTTAAATATCTCGTATTTTGCTATCTACAATTTCCATTCTTTTTGAAAGTCGACAGCCATGCAAGATATGAAATGCTAGATGCACACTGTAACGATTTATTACGATGACGTCCTTCACCGTCCTTCATATTTCCAAATTCAGAAGTTCATAGGAGGAAGACACTTTTTTGCTTATAATAGTAAACAAAAATTAAGCTTATGAAGTTTCCTAAAAATTTCAATATTATTACTTTTTATCCATATATCTGTCTTATTTAGTCTTTCTGATTTTCCCTATCTCTTACTGTTGAAAAGATATGAGCATCGACATTTTGAGTTGGGTATTTCGATACACCTTCACGCCAACAGATCGGGCGCACACTAAAATTGGTAGTCCGAGTCCGACTCGAGAAAAGCAGTGTTGAGATTTTCAAATTCCGATTTCACGGCAATGATGAATATGCATTTCATAAATACATTTCGATATACACAATTTGATTTTAAAACAGTTGATTAATTTAGAAGAGATCAGCTACAAACCAGAATTTACACACAAAAAGTGGTAGTTTGATTCCGATTTCTAACCTACAAACCTGTTTCTAAACTTCAATAACTATATTTTAGAAATTATGTTCAAGTTTAATTTCTAATTCTAGCAAACGTTCGAACATAATTTTCGGTTGGTTTATTTACAAATTGATGACCAATTTCTCCAACATTCTTCCCTCCCCTCGTTTTTCGAAAACAGTTCTGTTTATATTTAACGATGTCGCCATGATGGAAATTCAAAATAAACTTTGAAAAAAGGGAAGGGGGGGGTCCAAATTTGAACCTTCACAGCGAGAACCTCATGGTATTTATATATATATATATTGAACGTAACTTGTTATTACCATTTCTCTTCTCAAGAAAATTGGTTCTACTGCTACGAGCTCGCCTTTTTTATGGCGGAAGGGGGCAGGAAGAATTTCAGTGCAAAAAAAAAAAAAAAAATCCCGGCTCTGAAAAATGCTGAAAAAAATATTCCGGCCCAAAGGGCCTGCAATTTTTTTTCCCGGACCATGCAAAAGTAAGGATACATTGCATGATATGGAAATTTTTGCTGGCCCTTTGTGCCAGACAATTTAAAGTCAAAAAATTAATTAATATAAATACAAACTGTTCACATAGCTGTATCTACCAGAGACCTAATACGCATAGGCACAAAAATCTAGAAAAGGTTCTATTTAAAAAGAGACATCTGAAGGAACGGTTATTAACTCATACTCTGTAACAGCGGGGAGTTTAACTTGCACAGACATTCACAACATTTGACAATTTGTTTAAATCCGGCCCGAAGAACCGGCGAAAATTTTTCTCCGACTCTGGTAATGGCTGAAAAAATGGCCTGCTCAGAAAATTGCTGAAAAAATTTTACCGGCTGGCATTTTATAGAATTCCTACCCCCCCCCCCCCCCCAAATCAAATGGTTGCTCACCAACAATTATCGGTTTGAAAATTTAATGTTACTGCTATTTGAAAACTTAAATATATAATATAAATACATGTAATGTGACGTCCTTCATATTTCCAAACCAAAAATTGTATAGGAGGAAGACACTCTTGTTGCAACCGCAACAAGAAACCTTTCTAGTTTTTTTTTCTATTTATAACTGAAATTTTACTGAAAGTCGTCGGTTGTCGTGACTCGTATGATGAAATATCAAAATCAATGTGACAATTTCATTGGTCACTCTAACAAATACAGTAACTATGACAATTTTTTTTTATTTTGTAGAATAGGTACTGTCCATTTGATTGTATATGGGCAGGGGTATTTTGTTTTGCGTTTTAGGGTTTGTTTGTTTGTTTGTTTGTTTTTTTTTTTTCGATAAATTTTCTAATGGGAGAGGATTCGCACAGTGTCACCCATTTACCTTATATTTTGATTAACAAATACATTTGATGTTTCGATAATTTGTTTATTTTATAAATTTATGCACAGACATAGATGCGGATCAATTTTGATATCATATTGTCAAATATGTGAAATATACTAATAAAAGATTGTCGTGTCTAATGATCAATACTCACCACTTTGGCATGGGCAGTCAAAGCATCCTGTTTGATAGTTGTATTTCATACAGGTGCACATGAAACTGACACCGGAACATCGTCTGTTTCTGATGTAAAAACCTATGTAAGATGGAAGAAAACTTGGTATTGCTAACCTCTGGTTTTTATGTGTTTATATTTTGAGTGCAATCATTTTCATGGCTTTGGGCTTTTTATAAATTCCCAACAATTTTGGTTGGAATCTATTGTTTACAGGACCACCACGACTATTTCTCAAATATTCGCTCAAAATTGGAATTTAGGAAATGGTATTATGGGGCAAAAAATGTGGACGTTTTGGTAAAGATAATGAAAATAATATGAAAAGCTGTCCATCAGCTGTTAAGCAATTTATCAAATGAAATCAAATCGATGGAATGAACATTTTTTTCATTATTTCAATCTTATAATATTAGTGGTATATCCTTGAAAAGGACGATTTTTTGGCTAAAAACCCAGCTTTTTTGTAAAAATTCTGAAATTATGAAAAGATTTCATTAAAACTGTATAGCTGTTACCCAAATGAAATCAAATTGATCAAATGTACGTTATTTTCATTACGCCAATCTCTGACAATGAAAATGCTCTCTTTGCAAAACAATAAAAATATCTAAACCTGTGCGGTTGAAACCTGTTTCACCAAAATCTCCCTTTCAAAAAGAAAAAAGTCACTTCTTATTATATATGGAGAGGTATGATTTGGCAAAGTCGTAACAATATATCCAATGTAAACGAAATTTGATAGCAAATATATGATGTACAAATGTTCTTAATTTAACTTGTTCGAACTTTATTATTCTTTTTCTTCATTATCCTTTTTTCTCGCACACTGGAACATCATTGGCATGTAAGGGTCATTATCAAAAAATGTCAAAAGTGTTGTACATGCAACTCGATAACCTAGAACCCATCTAGAATCACCAAAAATAAAATAAAAGGACATGCAAAAATTAGATCATAATCTTACCATTGATAATAATAGGGATTATCAATGTGCAAACAACTACAGTAGAGAACAGCGACATTTCAGATCAGATTTGCACGTCCGGTCGAAGTGGCAGACAACTTTGAACTTTTATGCAGGTGTTTATTTCAAAAGATATCAAAGGGAAGATTAGATATGAAAAGCAACGATCACGTTATTTTACCAATTTGGACCGTGGTGTGAACAAGGTGTAGGTTCTTACGTAGGTTACAATACATCATGTTTTCGGACGAATACGTCCTTTTTCAGCACGAATAACTTTTTTCCAGTTTTCATGGATGCCTTTCTGGTGCAGATTAGGGAAATGATCTTGGAACGGTGTAAGATAAAACTCTTGAAATATATGTATATAGACCTTTGAGGATTTAATATGATGTCCATATAAATTCAGAATGGCATAATCTTTTTGGATAATTATGGGAACATATATTTGCAGAGGAAATTTCAGGATTGAAAACTGAAAAAAACCTTTTACTTCTTTCACAGAGGGAACACGCCCCACTCCCATTGAATATTTTGTTTGTACGGCATTTGAGGGTTTGTTATAAAAATACCGATACATGTACTTTAAAAATCTTCTCAGTCGTGGGGGGGAAGGAAATTGGCCGTGATTTTCCAAAAAAAAAACCCAACCCAGTTACTGCTAGTCCTATATATTACATAGAAAAGAAAGGAGGGATTTCCAACACCAGTCTGTTGCATTACCCACAGCAAAACAACCCATACAAAAACACAGAGTAGACATACACGGCAAGAAACACAAAAGGGATAAGGAACAGCAAACACGATATCAAAACACCAAACACAAAAGACCACACATAAACCAACGAGGCCAATTGGCAACTGGTACCGACTTATGACGGCCATCTGCTACGTCAGTAGCAAATGTTGTGGTTATCCGGAGTACGTGCGCACAACCCTCCTGCTTTTCCGGTTACCAAGAGGACTCCAGAACTCGCTGTAAGATAACCGTACAAACATGAAAGCATGATGCACGGGCCTGAGCAGAACACAGATGGATTTGTAAATGGATATGAAATTGAGGATGACGTTTTCCTCCGGCTGTAGCTAGCGAGCTCATGTATGTTATCACCGAGGAGTCCGACCGACATTCGGAGAGGAGAGGTGGTCGGGCCCTGTATTCTCTAAAGAGGTTTGGACAGGAACCGTCATGGATTCCTGTTGTCACAAACAGAGAGCAATTCTTTTAAAGAATGCGCTGATACAAGACTGTAGATTGGGCAAGTACCAAACCAAGTGTCCGTCTGGTGACAGCAGGATCATATCTACAGTATTAAAGGCGTTTGATGATTCTGACGCAATTTCGGTGGTAATTCTTTCAGCCTTTGATCCTTCTTATTTTGTTTAAAATGTCACCATAAAAGGCAGGTTGTGAAATACCCATAGTAAAATATTCTCTTGCTTGTATGGACCTGAACTTCAAAATAAACTGACAATATCTTTTTGAAAAATTTCCAGAAATTCTTTACTAGTTTGTGAAAGCGAAAGCCTTGACCTAAAAGTTTCTTCGTAATTTGTACATTTCTATTATTAAAATTCAAAACATTAGTACATGCTCTAACGTACCGGATGAGTTGTGAAATGTAAAACCCGTATGACTGTAATTTAGGAACATCACCGCCAAGCCAGGAGAATTTTTCTATATGTTGAATTCAAAATCATCTCTTTTGTCATACACACTCGTATGAATCTCTCCATGTACAGTTTTAATATTTAGGTCCAAAAATGGTTCTTCTTTGTTAATTTGTAACGTTTGCCATGTTCAATGTCAATTCTTTTAGATAGATTATAATATTTTTATATTTTTCAAAAGCAGGATTCTCGATAGTGTCATTTTCTAACTTTCAGTACTGAATCATTAAAAGTGAGCACATGTAGTCATGGGCTCACTTTTAATGATTCAGAATTGAAAGTTTGAAAATGACAATAGTGTGAATATCATCCAGGTACCTAGAAGTACCATTGAAACATTTCAAATCACCATGTTTTCTTTGCTTTTGTAGATTGTTGACAAATTCTTTTTCATACATGTAAGTGTTTAAGAATAAATCTGCAACAAGAGGCGCACAGTTAGTATCTATAGGGATCTCTACAACCTGTTTGTAGAGATTCTGACCAAATCTAACATAAAGGTTGTCCAAGAGGAAGGGCAAGGCATTACACAGGGCACTACATGTCCATGATTTGTATGAGTTGTACTCTGTTGCAGAAAAGAAACCCTTTGATTTAGACGTACAACCTCTCGACCAAAACACCATTTAATGAGTTTAGATAATCGATCATTAATTTCATCGTGAGAAAGTGTGGTGTTCATATTAGAAAAGTCGTATGGAGTAAATCGTAATGGCTTGGAAATTTCTAGATTTCATTTAATTTGTCAATCACATCCCCTGAATTTTTAATAAACCAAAAGAAATTCACATCATTCCTGTCTAGAACAGTTTCACCCATTCGTACATTCATTCTTCCCTGTCTTGAGTATGCCTGCGAATTATGGGATGGTTGTTCTTTGGCCGATCAGAATAAATTAGAAAAAATTCATAATCAGGCAGCGCGCATTGTAACTGGATTACCTCTCTTTGCTAGTATTGATTCTCTTTATACAGAAACTGGGTGGATATCTTTAAGGGAAAGGCGGGAAAAACGAAAACTCTGTATGTTCTATAAAATTCACAACAATCTTGCACCCGATTCTATCAGCAACTTAATTTCGAATATAGGAGCTTGTCTACAATATTCATAGTTATTTTGGAGCTGTACGTAGTTAAGTTCTTTCTACATGACCCCTCTTCAAGTAACCCCGGCACGAACCAACCTAGAGGTCAATCACTTTGTTAACGCCGTTTTACCGGCTAGACGTATTTTTTAGATTGTCCATTAAAATTTTAAGTTGTGTTGTTCTATATTGGTATTTACAGTGAACTACTTATATGTTGGATATTATATCTTGGGAATTTTATTTTTGGTTTGTATTTGTGCCTTTGTTGGATATAATCTAGCTAGACTGAGCTGAGCGGTTGAAGAGGACCAGTTCTAATTAATACTGTGGTATCGTTCCAATAGTTTCTTTCATTTGTATGACTTTGAGGCACCAAAATATGTACGTGCATTGTTGATATTTTTTAAAATCCGTATAAGAAAAAAAAAATGATTTAAAGCAAACGCATATTCGTTTAATAGTTGTCGTCACTTTTGCTAAAATACGCGCCTTTCCATCCCCCCAAAATATGAATTACTCAGGACAGAAATGATTTTTTGAAATCTTTGTCACGTCCTTGCAGTAAATTTATCTTGTTTTTAATGATGCCAATGAATTTGAAGTATAAATTACATAGCAGGATGTATTAGCTTCGTCAGTATATATACATGATTGCTAATTAAGTAACGATTTGATATGAAACCTGCATGTAGCAAAGTAAGTAATTAAAGGAATGATACATATTTCGTGCCTCATATCAGTCATACATACTGTTATTGTTTATTCAGTTTAAACTATTTATTCATCGGAATGGTAATTCCCCATTTGACGTGACCACTAACAATTACTATCATGTATCAACAAATGTGTACTTTTATAATTAATTCGTTTACTTTTACATTTTTTTGTATTTAAATTTACTTGGGACATTCTTAGTTCTTCCATTTCTATACCATCAGAAGTATAGATTTGACAATAAGGGAATTATAAAGTTACGCTTTGGCGATATATCGATAAGGCATTTAATAATCAGGTATGTATACGTTATTGAAGATTTCACGTCACCTGTCCCATGATAAGTCCAGGAACAATGAGAAAGACGAGTGGAATCCGCTGGAGTACAGACCCCCTTTTAGAACCCCTACTTCCACTCCCGTTATTTTGACCCAGACTCGACCCTTCTTGGTACCAACTTTCCAGACGAGGTTATCAATGCAACATTAACCAACTCCTCTTATATAACGATAAAATACACACAAATATTGAGATGCAGAAATCACTATCAAATTAATCATATTGATCTGGGCATATAAAAGGTGACTTAATAGTAAGATATTGATATTTAAAAAAAAAAGGATAAAAAGAAATAAATAAAGGAAATAAAAAAAAAAATTAAAGTACACAAACAACTAAAATTGATGAATATTAATAATTCGCGGCCATACATTGCTACATGTATATACAAATATAAATGGTTCAAATATTATAAGAAAGAATTTAAAGGAATGTACGAGTAAAAAGTTAAATAAGCAAATACATAGATCAATCAATCAATCAATCAATCAATCAATCAATCAATCAATCAATCAATCAATCAATCAATTAATAAAAACTTGAAAATACTAGATAAAGTAATTAAAAATAATAGAATTAATATATAAATTGATAGACTTCATAAATAGATAAATAAATGAATGAATAAATAAATAAATAAATAAGTAAATAAATAAATAAATAAATAAATAAATAAATAAATAAATAAATAAATAAATAAATAAATAAATAAATAAATAAACAAATAAATAAATAAATAAATAAACAGTTAAAGAGATAATAGATAGATGCCATAGATGAAAATACAGGAAAAATCTATTAATAGTGTGGATTATTAATGCAAAAAAAAAAAAAAAAAAGAACAGAAGTTCTGCTAAATACTGCAATAAGGCAATATGAACGATAATGCGACAGAAGATAAAAAAGAATGATTGATAAGAACATATTACGAATTCATCAACGATAATGATGTACAAACAAAGTACAGGCAAATACGCTTCCCTTACATATATGTACATATAAACATATCTGATATTCCAGGGTCCGAACCGAATTAATTTGAACAGTATTTATTCAATAAGCAATCAGAATCGAATCGATAGTCATATAATAACAGTAAGAAAAATTAAGATAATACTAAACCACACGAATAAAGGCACGTTACATTGAATACACAAGTGGTAAGAATTCCTTCAGTGATATGTATTACAAGACTCAGGACGCAAGAGATTTTGAATAAAAATTACATAGCTGAGATAGATACACATTTCCTTTATAAGATAAATAAGATAAGATATGCTTTATATAACCAAACGACGAAGAAAGGCATGAGGAACAGATAATGAGAAAAACTCTTTACATAAAAGATAATCTTGTAAATAACACAACAAAACATCAATGTAGAAGACAAATAACAAAATAAATTCCTACTTTAAAAACAATAAAGAGCGACATACATTGAAGCTCCCAGTCATGTTCGAGATCATTATGACCGTGAAACAGAGAATGATGATAATGATAGCGATGATGATGATGATGATGATGATTTTCAATGTTTATCAAGTTATGAAAATAATCATTGATTATGATAATGAATAAGATGATGATTAAGATGTAATGACACTTACGGTTAGCTAGATTATCTAATGTTATCATATAATTTGGAAAGTATTATTTGTATAAAACAAGGTGTACACAGTGATTTAATGTGAATAAACTTTGTCATTAAAAAAAAATAATAATAGTTACAATGTGCTATCTTTATTGACGTACTAAACGACAAAATAGCAATTTAACAGTGAATTGGAAATAAAAAAACAAACAAACATACAAACAAAAACAAAAACAAAACATGTATTTATATCAATATACAATGTATGTGTGTCTTACTATGGTATCACTTGGTTTGTCCATACTGTTGAAATATTTGACAGTGGCATTCTAATCTGTGATATTTGTATATGTTTTGTCATCGTTATATCAACGTTTGTGGGATTCATTATGATATCACAAGGTTTGTCCATACTGTTCAACATTTGGCAGTGGCATTCTCACATTTGTGATATTTGTACTTGTTTCGTCCTGGTATATTAAAATCTACGTATAATAAAATGCACATACAGTGCATTGATTGATAAGATGATAATGTTAGCACCGGAATGGTTTGTCCAAAAAAGAGGCATTCCATAACCGTATAATGATTATTGATGTAAAGCACGATACATATTGCAGAATTATTGCAATACTGGCACACTTATAATGTATGTTTGTGAATGTGCTGTTTGAATAACATTGCAATGTGCCAGCAGATGAATATTTGATCATCATAAATCTTTGAAATATAGCAAGTTATTTGCTTTTGTTACATTTTTGTTTGTGTTACAATTTGTAACTCTACAAAGAGTTTGAGATTGCAATAAGTTTGACAGAAAATGTGTATTTGTTATTTGATGTTGAATTATGTTTGTGAAGTTTGCAATCAATTCATTAATTTGACGAATTACGTTTGACAGAAAACGTATATTTGTTTATGTTGAATTATGTTTGAAAAATTTGCAATGAATTCAATGTTTTGATAATCTGCAATTAATTTGATGAATTACGTTTGACAGAAAACGTATATTTGTGTATGTTGAATTGTGTTTGAAAAGTCTGCAATGAATTCAATGTTTTGATAATCTGCAATGAATTTGATGAATGACGTATATATTTGTGTATGTTGAATTATGTTTGAAAAGATTGCAATAATTCAAGCTTTTGAGAATCCTAATTGGATAAGTACGTTTGACAGAAAAGGTATATTTGTGAACATGTAATTTGATGTTTGTATCTGTTTGAAATTTGTCATTTGTGTCTGTCTTTTGTTTATTTTGTCAGCCTTTTGTCAATGCATACGTGCGTAACGTATATTTGTGAACGTGTGATTTGATGTTTGTATATCTTTGTGAACTTGGAAAGAAATTTGTCATTTGTGTCTGTCTTTTGTTTAGTTTGTCAGATTTTTGTCAATTAGTGAACGTGTGATTTGATGTTCTCTGTGGAGTTGGAAAGAAATTTGTGTCTGTCTTTTGTTTAGTTTGTCAGATTTTTGTTAAAGCACACGTGCGTAACATAAAATAGTTCTTGCGCTGTTTGGCAATACTGAACTGGGAAGAGAAAATCTCTTATTATATGCAACGCGAATGTTCCACAATTCTTTAATTATCGTGAAACTGACCCCATGGACAATAAATACAATGTCGAACATATTAAATTCGTTAACGTGTGTTTATACAGATGACATGTACCAAAAAAAAAACAAAAACAAAAACAAAACAAAACAAACAAAACAAAAACAAACAAAACAAACAAACAAACAAACGTACAAACAAAAAAACAGTGGACAGATGTGGTAAAAACTGATACGCCAGCCTGATTTTACTACCTTAAACGCCACCAAAAATTGGTACAAGCTATATAGTATTGGTCAATAATACATGTATAAGAAGGTATTGAGGGTATATAAATTCGAAGAAATGAGGAAATGATAATTTATGAAAGAATTGAACATGTTGAATAGATGAAAGAACAAATGAATAGCTAAACAACGAACAAAACTGGATAAAGAGATGAAGAAAGTATGTTCGTTATTAATAAATTTAGATAGAAATTATCAAATTGAATAGATAAACAAACGAACGAACAAATACATAAAGAGAAACATACGTAGATCAAAACCAACATATACAAATCAATTAATCACGTTTGACTGCCTGACCTTGAAAACCAAAACAAATTTGGTCATGAAGAAAAAGGTTACTATTTTTTAGTAGTCATATGCTCAGTTTTTAATGAGTGAGAATCGAAAGTTACAAAAAAAGACAATTTTCCTAGACATCTTTTTTTTGCATTACACTTTGCTTCAATATTAACGGATAGATATTTATTGAATATATATGTTACACAATGCTCAAGTTAAAACATATTTGCAGGTGTTCACATTCCACAAACACAAATTTTTCATTAAATCAAACGATAACTCAATATTGAGAGTAATTAACTAGCCTAAATAATATCAACAAATTGTCCATTATTTAGACCTGATGTCATAACACTAAATTTAACTAGTCTGCTCTGTTTGGGCACCTGTCCTAAATCAGGCCGCGGTGGGAATCGTTCTTCTCACAGAAAATTCTTAATGGGCTGTAAATAACACTGATACCAACTAAAATCACTCCAGCGATCGAGCATTCAAAGGTCAACCCTGTCAATAAATTCTGGACCACCCATTAAAATTCATTAATCAGAATAGGTTAAAGTTCAGCCTTATGGGCGTGTTCCGTACTTTTGGCGGGCTCCTCTTCATTTACATATTTCTGATGCATTTTGGCTCCAGTAATATAACGCAAAAACTTTGAGCGTATTACATGGAATTCTAAAGAGGGCAAAAAGATCATGGTACATTTTCATAATATCTATTGATTGGTTTTCCCCAACATTCTTAATATAATATGTTGGCGTGATCATAGATCATGTGGCGTAAAAACCACTCAATATATATTCTACATGTGGATTATCAGGCAGGAAATATTACATCTTGTACATTACGTTCCAGCTCGCAAGGCATTCACCGGCGATGCTGTGAACACAATGTCAATTTTCTTGGATTTGAACTTTCTGGTTCGATGATAGATTTCATCATGCACGGCATTCAACTAACGAAAACTTGATTCCAACAATGACGTCATATGTGTTATGAGACAATTGATTTTATGTGTAATGTAAAATAACATAACTTATAATGTATGATTATATTAAGTTAAATAAGTTATATTCAAAATCGTTTGCATAAATCAAATTTAATATTTCATAAATATATGATTCATAATGTGTCATAATATTAATTCATAAATTTGTCATATCCACCGCGGCCATACATTGCCAATAAATATATTAAAAGTATTTCAGGTCTTTTTATTTAGAATAGGAATATCTAATCAGGAAAACGAGGCTCGCTCGTTTTCCTGAACAGATTATCTTACGCACAGCTTCCAAAATAATTTCGAATATAGGAGCTTGTCTACAATATTCATAGTTATTTTGGAGCTGTACGTAGTTAAGTTCTTTCTACATGACCCCTCTTCAAGTAACCCCGGCACGAACCAACCTAGAGGTCAATCACTTTGTTAACGCCGTTTTACCGGCTAGACGTATTTTTTAGATTGTCCATTAAAATTCCCACCCTCCCTCCCGGTTGGGCACCTCCGTTTACAATACAATTTGGATTCAGCTACTAGTGAAGTTGATTAAAACTATTGTTATTATCTGGCGTTAGATTTCTTTTATCTTTCAGTTATGGCTACGAAACTGTCCATCTTCGATGTATTGAATACCCTTGAAGTCAGTGAGCTTGATCGACGCCATAGTTGTTCTGAAGACCCATATATCGCATATCCTTATAGAAGGAAGCATTCCCCTTTAACCCGTCGCGGTGGATCCAATCCCTGATAGATGTCCACTTAAAATTGGAGCAGTCGTTGTACCAAATTAGAGCGAAGTGAAGGACAAAAAAGCAAGATTTCGTCTATCCTGAAAATACATATACTTTTTCGTACAAAGGGTTCCAGTAAGCATGGCTTTCACCGGCGGTATTGTGAACCTGATCTGGCGAAAAATTCTCCTGATAGCGTAAAAACCACTCAATATATATTCTACATGTGGATTATCAGGCAGGAAATATTACATCTTGTACATTACGTTCCAGCTCGCAAGGCATTCACCGGCGATGCTGTGAACACAATGTCAATTTTCTTGGATTTGAACTTTCTGGTTCGATGATAGATTTCATCATGCACGGCATTCAACTAACGAAAACTTGATTCCAACAATGACGTCATATGTGTTATGAGACAATTGATTTTATGTGTAATGTAAAATAACATAACTTATAATGTATGATTATATTAAGTTAAATAAGTTATATTCAAAATCGTTTGCATAAATCAAATTTAATATTTCATAAATATATGATTCATAATGTGTCATAATATTAATTCATAAATTTGTCATATCCACCGCGGCCATACATTGCCAATAAATATATTAAAAGTATTTCAGGTCTTTTTATTTAGAATAGGAATATCTAATCAGGAAAACGAGGCTCGCTCGTTTTCCTGAACAGATTATCTTACGCACAGCTTCCAAAATAATTCCGCAACAAGTTAGAGAGACCACACCTTATAATCTTAGGCAAAATGATAATTACTATATACCTACTTACAGGCTCCAAAGTACAGTTCTCTCCTTCATACCATCTACTCTTAATCTCTGGAACTCTTTAGATTCATCATTGCGAAACAGACCCTCTTTAAATCAGTTCAAATATCACTTGAAGAGAGCCTACCAATCCTATAAAGTACCCTCTTATTTTTTAGTTGGTAACCGCAAATTGAACATTCTTCTCACAAGACTTCGTAATTGCTGTAGTAGCCTAAATGCAGATCTTTTTCATGTAAATCTAACTAATTCTCAAAATTGTATATGTGGATACCAAACTGAGGATTCTTATCATTATTTTTTCGAATGCCCTATATATCAAAATGACAGAAGAGTACTAATGAATAAATTAAGGAAATTTGGTAATCTTGAAGCAGAAGACATAATCTACGGTAGCGAATCTCTAGAACTTTCATCCAACAAAGAAATTTCATCCAACAAAGAAATTCAGCTCCTTCTTCAAAGTTTCATTAAAGCAACAAATAGGTTTTAAAATTTTGTTGTTTACGAATAGGTCATATCATCACTTCCATTTGTCTTTCTCTTTCCTTTCTTTTTCAAAAATTCCCATTTATAAGTGCTACACTATATAGATGCGATGCTTGCCATTACAAGCAATTATAAATAATTGCATTATACTTATATCTATGCCAAATTCTTATTTATATATTACTTGTTTTGAATTTCTTGACACATTGTCAATATTTTTAGTTAAAACTATATGAGTTCATTACTGTACACGTCATGGATAACAATTGATTTATATTATCTCTCTCTCTCTCTCTCTCTCTCTCTCTCTCTCTCTCTCAGCATTTTTCTTTTAAAATTATTTTCATAAATTGTTGTTAAGTTGTATATACTCATGATTAGTCACTTATGGCGATTTTCTTGTGAACTTGTTTTGTATGGAGAGGGCACTAATAATGTTGGTATAACTTATAGCCCAATCCAACATTTCTTATTATAGAAATAAAATATGTTTAAACTAACAGTTTCACAATATCTTGTCCTTTATTGCCGTGAGTGCTGACGTCAGATTTCTAGATAAAAGTTGTAATGGAACAGTTGCTAGAATTAGCAATGTATCCAAATTTGTAAGGAGACTTGTGCAGTTTTTGGTATGTAGTGTATTGTGGGAAGATACAATTTAGAAATGGAGATTCTGAATTAAGACAGTTCACTGTTATGTCTGTTAAAAATGTTAGAGATGATTTCATTGCTTATGATATAAGTATTTGCACACCAAAGTTACGAAACTGAAGTTGATATATAGCTACGTTTTCAAATGATTATGGTGTTGTTGGTTGTTTTATCTGCAGGTGCGAAGACGTACATGTATTTCTTAACTGGGATTTGAAATAACTTTCAGATTTGGAACGTGGGTTTTCAAAGAGATGAGGGTTTTGGTGGAAGTTATCAATTCGAATATCAGCTATATCCAAAACTAGATGGCTACTGTTGCAAGCAACAGACGGATTCCTCCTTTATTAGATCTTCCTCGGAACTGAAGTGTTAAAATCCGAATACAGAAGATGGGGAAAAAACAGTCGCTTTAGTCCCTTATTCACATTAGCAAATGAATCAAAAGAGCTTATGTCTAATTTGGGACTCTTATTTATTTATCAACAAAATAGAAGAAAAAAATAATAAATACCTTTCATTTTTACGAAAGCTTTAATTTCCATGCTCTATCAATATCAAATCCTTTACAATTACTTTCTCAAAACAGAATTTCACAATGATTTTGCAATGAGATGATTTCTATTAATAGAAAATGACAACAACATGAAAGTACAGATATGTAATGCTACTAATGAAAAAAGAGAAACAGAAAACAAGAATAAAAGAGTTATCTTTCTTGGATTTGTTAAGTTCAAATAAAATGGACTACTTGTGTGAAGAATAAATAGTATAGGACCAGAGCTGTGAATTCTACAGGAGTAATTGTTTGTTATGACATTGAGAATGATTATTTGACCTTGAACCAAGGTCACAGATATAAGATAAGTATTGGAGGTTATTCTCATCAAAATTGATCTTAAACTGATCAAATTTCAATATTTTATCAACTTAAGTATGTTGTGAGCTTGAAATCGAACAAATGACCTCGGGTCAAGGTCAAGGTGAGAGGGCTTAACGCAAGGAGTATTTGTGTAAAGTTTGAACTCTCAACGTCAAACAGTCATTGTTTTACAGGCAAAAATTTGTTGTGACCTTGAGAAGGAGAATTTGACCTTGTGTCAAGGTCAAGGTGAAAGGGCTTGTCTCAATGATTATATGTATGAAGTTTGAACTCTCTAGGTCAAACCGTCTTTGTTCTATAGGCAAAAGTTTGTTGTGACCTTGAGAATCAAAATTTGACCTTGAAACTAGGTCAACATTAAATGACTACCTATAAGTGACCTACCATCCAAGTTTCAACTCAAAATCTCAAAAACTTTAGAAATTGGCACTGTGCCAATTTCAAATTCCATTTTCAACTCGTAATAGCGCGAAAACCGTAAATGTTTCATTGAGCATGTAAGGGTATAAAAGTTTGCAAATTTCCCAAAGAACAATAGGAAACAAATTTCGTTCAAATCGTACGTTTAGTTTAGGAGTTATATGAGTTTAAAAATTTGACCTTTGATGACCTATAGCGGGGGCATATGTAAACTTTTCGACAAGAAAAAAAAATTGAATGGAGATCTTCATATGCTCTTTCACGTGGTACTTTCCACTTAATCATGTATTGCGGTACTTTTTTGTAAAGTGTCTGGAACGTTTGGGGGTAAGAATAATAATAAGAATAATAAGAATAAAGAAAAGACAATACAACTAGATGGCTACTGTTGCAAGCAACAGACGGATTCCTCCTTTATTAGACCTTCCTCGGAACTGAAGTGCTAAAATCCGAATAAAGAAGATGGAAAAAAGAATAGTTGCTGTAGTACCATATTAACTTCAGCAAATGAGTCAAAAGAGCTTATGTCTAATTTGGGACTCTTATTTATTTATCAACAAAATAGAAGGAAAAAATAATAAATACCTTTCATGTTTACGAAAGCTTTAAACTCCATGCTAAATCAATATCTAATCCTTTACAATGACTTTCTCAAAAAAGAATTGCACAATGATTTTGCAATGAGATAATTCCTATTAATAGAAAATGACAACAACATGAAACTACTGATATGTAATGCTTCTAAGAATAAAAAAGAAAGAAACAGAGAACAAGAATAAAAGAGTTATCTATCTTACTATGTAAAGTTTAATTAAGAAGTACTACTTGTGTGAAGCATAAATAGTTAAGGACAAAATCCTGTGAATTCTACAAGAGTAAATGTTTGTTATGACCTTGAAAACGTTAATTTGACCTTTAACCAAGGTCATGGATAAAAGATATTCTCATCAAGAGTCCTCTTAATCTAATCAAAGCTCAATATTTTATCAACAAAAGTCTGTTGTGACCTTGAAATCGAACAAATGACCTTGGGTCAAGGTCAAGGTGAAAGGACTTGATGCAAGGAATATTTGCGCCAAGTTTGAACTCTCAAGGTCAAATGGTCTTTGTTCTATAGGCAAATGTTTGTTGTGACCTTGAGAATGAAAATTTGACCTTGGGCCAATGTCAAGGTGAAAGGGCTTGGATCAATGATTGTATTTATGAAGTTTGAATTGTCAAGGTCAAATAGTCTTTGTTCTATAGGCAAAAGTTTGTTGTGACCTTGAGAATCATAATGTGACCTTGAAACTAGGTCATCATCAATGACTACCTATAAGTAGCCTACCATCCAAGTTTCAACTCAAAATCTCAAAAACTGTAGAAATTGGCACAGTGCCAATTTAAAGTTCCATTTTCAACTCGGAATAGCGCGAAAACCGTAAATATTTTATCGAACATGTAAGCGTATAAAAGTTTGCAAATTTCCCAAAGAACATTTTAAAACAAATTTCGTTCAAATCGCACGGTTAGTTTAGGAGTTATAAGTGTTTAAAGATTTGACCTTTGATGACCTCTAGCGGGGGCATACGTGAACTTTTCGACGACAAAATTTTTTTACCTCTAGATCTTTATATGCTCTTTCACATGATACTTCTTGTTTTATCATAAGAAGTGGCACTTTTTTGTACAGTCACTGGAACGATCTGGGGGTAAGAATAATAATAATAAGAATAATAATAAGAATAAAGAAAAGACAATACAATAACAGAAAGGATTCCGACGGAAAAGTCGGAATCCTTAATAACAGAAAGGATTCCGACGGAAGTCGGAATCCTTAATGAGGTTTTTCCAGTCATTAAGAGCATGCGATTCGACCCCTTCCTATTTACATTATTTTTAGTATAGTTATGTAGCCAAGTTCGATCAATTCTTCAACGCATTCGAAAATTTCTTTTATCAAAATTTCTTGAAATTTCTAAAACGTGGATCCTGTAGCATCATATCCCACTCATCCTGCTACGTTTTTCGTTTTGTTATTTCAAAAAATTTCATTTTTTGAAATAACAACTTTCTACTTTTTGGTCATATTACATTGTTTAGACTGAGGATCACTGACGAGGGTTAAGTACCCGAAACGT
Source organism: Pinctada fucata (assembly GCA_028142955.1). Classification (NCBI taxonomy): domain Eukaryota; kingdom Metazoa; phylum Mollusca; class Bivalvia; order Pterioida; family Pteriidae; genus Pinctada; species Pinctada fucata. Next base: position 3,567,445 of record AP027105.1, read on the forward strand.
GCATGTCTAGTCAGTGCTGCAAATTTATCTGTTTTTAAATGATTCTATTGAATTTGAAGACGTTTAACATTTAAGGCTTCCTTTAGCACTTCACGACATTTAATAAAATCTATCTTGGATGGGACTCTATACTTAGGTCCTTTATTTTTTTAAAGACCACGGATCTGCCTGTCCTCCATAGTTGAAAAGTCACCTTAACAATATGACCAGCTGGTTGATATAGATATTCAGAAGTTGCGAATTGTCAAGATGCAGGACACGATTCTAGTAGGATCTGATGTATCTTATTGTGGCTAAAAACGAAATTTCGGATAGGCTTTTTATGCTTGTAGTAAATAAGAGGAGGTTCTAAATTCATAAAAATTGAGTAATAATACTTTGCACGCGACGATCCCGAAAAGTATCAGATATGTCTAGAAGATTAAAACGTTTATGATAAATAGAATTTTAATGAATCGTCTTTTAGGGGAGGTTTTTTTTTTTTTTTTTTTTTTTTTCTTTTGGAGGAGATCAAACCCTTATAAAGTCGGATCCGATTATTAAAAAATGGTTATTAAGGATTCCGACTTCCGTCGGAATCCTTTCTGTTATTCTATTGTCTTTTCTTTATTCTTATTATTAAGGATTCCGACTATTCCGTCGGAATCCTTTCTGTTATTGTATTGTCTTTTCTTTATTAAGGATTCCGACTATTCCGTCTGAATCCTTTCTGTTATTGTATTGTCTTTTCTTTATTCTTATTATTATTCTTATTAAGGATTCCGACTTCCGTCGGAATCCTTTCTGTTATTCTATTGTCTTTTCTTTATTCTTATTATTCTTATTATTATTCTTACCCCCAACCGTTCCAGACACTTTACAAAAAAGAACCGCAATATATGATAAAGTGGAAAATACCATGTGAAAGAGCATATGAAGATCTCAATTCAAAATTTTTTTCTTATCAAAAAGTTTACATATGCCCCCGCTAGAGGTCATCAAAGGTCAAATCTTTAAACTCATATAACTCCTAAAGTAACCGTACGATCTGAACGAAATTTGTTTCATATTGTTCTTTGGGAAATTTGCAAACTTTTGTACGCTTACATGCTCGATGAAATATTTACGGTTTTCGCGCTATTACGAGTTGAAAATGGAATTTTAAATTTGCACAGTGCCAATTTCTACAGTTTTTGAGATTTTGAGTTGAAACTTGGATGGTAGGTCACTTATAGGTAGTCATTTAATGTTGACCTATTTTCAAGGTCAAATTTTGATTCTCAAGGGCACAACAAACTTTTGCCTATAGAACAAAGACGGTTTGACCTAGAGAGTTCAAACTTCATACATATAATCTTTGAGACAAGCCCTTTCACCTTGACCTTGACCAAAGGTCAAATTCTCCTTCTCAAGGTCACAACAAATGTTTGCCTGTAAAACAAAGACTGTTTGACGTTGAGAGTTCAAACGTTACACAAATACTCCTTGCATTAAGCCCTCTCACATTGACGTTGACCCGAGGTAATTTGTTCGATTTCAAGGTCACAACATACTTTGGTTGATAAAATATTGAATTTTGATCAGTTTAAGATCAATTTTGATGAGTATAACCTCCAATACTTATCTTTTATCTGTGACCTTGGTTCAAGGTCAAATAATCATTCTCAATGTCATAACAAATATTTACTCCTGTAGAATTCACAGTTCTGGTCCTATACTATTTATTCTTCACACAAGTAGTCCTTCTTATTTGAACTTAACATAGTCCAAGAAAGATAACTCTTTAATTCTTGTTTTCTGTTTCTCTTTTTACATTAGTAGCATTACATATCTGTACTTTCATGTTGTTGTCATTTTCTATTAATAGAAATTATCTCATTGCAAAATCATTGTGCAATTCTGTTTTGAGAAAGTAATTGTAAAGGATTTGATATCGATAGAGCATGGAAATTAAAGCTTTCGTAAACATGAAAGGTATTTATTATTTTTTTCTTCTATTTTGTTGATAAATAAATAAGAGTCCCAAATTAGACATAAGCTCTTTTGATTCATTTGCTGAAGTGAATAAGGTACTAAAGCAACTATTTTTATTCCATCTTCGTTATTCGGATTATAACACTTCAGTTCCGAGGAAGGTCTGATAAAGGAGGAATCCGTCTGTTGCTTGCAACAGTAGCCATCTAGTTATTCTTATTATTATTCTTACCCCCAAATGTTCCAGACACTTTACAAAAAAGTACCGCAATATATGATAAAGCGGAAAATACCATGTGAAAGAGCATATCAAGATCTTAATTCTAAATTTTTTTCTTGTCCAAAAGTTCACGTATGCCCCCGCTAGAGGTCATCAAAGGTCAAATCTTTAAACTCTCATAACTCCTAAAGTAACCGTACGATTTGAACGAAATTTGTTTCATATTGTTCTTTGGAAAATTTGCAAACTTTTATACGCTTTCATGCTCGATGAAATATTTACCGTTTTTTGCTCTATTACGAGTTGATAATGGAATTTTAAATTGGCACAGTGCCAATTTCTACAGTTTTTGAGATTTTAGGTTGAAACTTGGATGGTAGATAACTTATAGGTAGTTATTTAATGTTGACCTTGTTTCAAGGTCAAATTTTGCTTCTCAAGGTCACAACAAACATTTGCCTATAGAACAATGACGGTTTGACCTTGAGAGTTCAAACTTCATACATATAATTGTTGAGCCAAGCCCTTTCACCTTGACCTTGACCCAAGGTCAAATTCTCCTTCTCAAGGTCACAACAAACTTTTGCCTGTAAAACAAAGACTGTTTGACATTGAGAGTTCAAACTTAACACAAATATTCCTTGCATCAAGCCCTTTCACCTTGACCTTTACCCAAGGCCATTTGTTCGATTTCAAGGTCACAGCATTCTTTGGTTGATAAAATACTGAACTTTGATCAGTTTAAGATCAAATTTCATGAGAATAACCTCCAATACTTATCTTTTATCTGTGACATTGGTTCAAGGTCAAATAATCATTCTTAAGGTCATAACAAACATTTCCCCCTGTAGAATTCACATTTCTGGTCCTATACTATTTATTCTTCACACAAGTAGTTCTTCTTATTTGAACTTAACATAGTATAAGAAAGATAACTCTTTTCTTCTTGTTTTCTGTTTCTTTTTTTTTTCTTAGTAGCATTACATATCTGTACTTTCATGTTGTTGTCATTTTCTATTAATAGAAATTATCTCATTGCAAAATCATTGTGCAATTCTGTTTTGAGAGTGTAATTGTAAAGGATTTGATATAGAGCATGGAGTTTAAAGCTTTTGTAAAAATGAAAGGTATTTATTATTTTTTTCTTCTATTTTGTTGATAAATAAATAAGAGTCCCAAATTAGACATATTAAACTCTTTTGACTCATCTGCTGAAGTGAATAAGGTACGAAAGCAACTATACTTTTTACCATCTTCTTTATTCGGATTTTAACACTTCAGTTCAGAGGAAGGTCTAATAAAGGAGGAATCCGTCTGTTGCTTGCAACAGTAGCCATCTAGTTATCATTATTATTATTATTATTATTATTATTCTTACCCCCAGATCGTTCCAGTCACTGTACACAAAAGTACCACTTTTTATGATAAAACGAAAGAGATCATGCGAAAGAGCATATAAAGATCTTGAGGTAAAAAAATTTTGTCGTCGAAAAGTTCACATATGCCCCCGCTATAGGTCATCAAAGGTCAAATCTTTAAACTCCTATAACTCTTAAACTAACCGTACGATTTGAACGAACTTTGTTTTAAAATGTTCTTTGGGAAATTTGTAAACTTTTATACGCTTACATGCTCGATAAAATATTTACGGTTTTCGCGCTATTTCGAGTTGAAAATGGAACTTTAAATTGGCACAGTGCCAATTTCTACAGTTTTTGAGATTTTGAGTTGAAACTTGGATACTAGGTTACTAATAGGTAGTCATTTAATGTTGACCTACTTTCAAGGTCAAATTATGATTCTCAAGGTCACAATAAACTTTTGCCTGTAGAACAAAGACTATTTGACCTTCAGAGTTCAAACTTCATACATAATATCGTTAAACCAAGCTCTTTCACATTGACCTTGACCCAAGGTCAAATTTTGATTCTCAAGGTCACAACAATCTTTTGCCTATAGAACAAAGACTATTAGACATTCAAAGTTCAAACTACATACATAATATCGTTAAACCAAGCTCTTTCAACCTGACCTTCACTAAAGGTCAAATTCTGATTTTCAAGGTCACAACAGATTTTTGCCTATAGAACAAAGACTATTTGACCTTCAGAGTTTAAACTTCATACAAATAATTGTTCAGTCATGCTCGTTCTCTTTGACCTTGACCCAAGGTCAAATTCTCATTCTCAAGGTCACAACTCTTAACTCCTTAACTAACCGTCGGATTTGAACAAAATTTGTTTTATATTGATCTTTGGGAAATTTGCAAACTTTTATACGCTTACATGCTCGATAAAATAATTACGGTTTTCGTGCTATTTTGAGTTGAAAATGGAACTTTAAATTGGCACAGTGCCAATTTCTACAGTTTTTGAGATTTTGAGTTGAAACTTGGATGGTAGGCTACTAATAGGTAGTCATTGATGATGACCTAGTTTCAAGGTCACATTATGATTCTCAAGGTCACAAGAAACTTTTGCCTATAGAACAAAGACTATTTGACCTTGACAGTTCAAACTTCATAAATACAATCATTGAGCCAAGCCCTTTCACCCTGACCTTGGCCCAAGGTCAAATTTTGATTCTCAAGGTCACAACAAACTTTTGCCTATAGAACAAAGACCATTTGACCTTGAGAGTTCAAACTTGGCGCAAATATTCCTTGCATCAAGTCCTTTCACCTTGACCTTGACCCAAGGTGATTTGTTCGATTTCAAGGTCACAACAGACTTTTGTCGATATAATATTGAGCTTTGATTAGATTAAGAGGACTCTTGATGAGAATAAATTCAAATGCTTATCTTTTATCCATGACCTTGGTTAAAGGTCAAATTAACTTTTTCAAGTTCATAACAGACATTTACTCATTTAGAATTCACAGGATTTTGTCCTTAACTATTTATTCTTCACACAAGTAGTACTTCTTATTTGAACTTTACATAGTAAGATAGATAACTCTTTTATTCTTGTTCTCTGTTTCTTTCTTTATTATTCTTAGTAGCATTACATATCAGTAGCTTCATGTTGTTGTCATTTTCTATTAATAGAAATTATCTCATTGCAAAATCATTGTGCAATTCTTTTTTGAGAAAGTCATTGTAAAGGATTAGATATTGATTGTGCATGGAGTTTAAAGCTTTCGTAAACATGAAAGGTATTCATTATTTTTTCTTCTATTTTGTTGATAAATAAACAAGAGTCCCCAATTAGACATAAGCTCTTTTGACTCATTTGCTGAAGTGAATAAGGTACTAAAGCAACTATTCTTTTTTCCATCTTCTTTATTCGAATTTTAACACTTCAGTTCCGAGGAAGGTCTAATAAAGGAGGAATCCGTCTGTTGCTTGCAACAGTAGCCATCTAGTTCTTATTATTATTCTTACCCCCAACAGTTCCAGACACTTTACAAAAAAGTACCGCAATATATGATAAAGTTTAAAATACCATGTGAAAGAGCATATGAAGATCTCAATTCAAAATTTTTTTCTTGTCGAAAAGTTTACATATGCCCCCGCTAGAGGTCATCAAAGGTCAAATCTTTAAACTCATATAACTCCAAAAGTAATCGTACGATTTGAACGAAATTTCTTTCATATTGTTCTTTGTGAAATTAGCAAACTTTTATACGCTTACATGCTCGATGGAATATTTATGGTTTTCGCGCTATTACGACTTGAAAATGGAATTTGAAATTGGCACAGTGCCAATTTCTACAATTTTTGAGATTTTGAGTTGAAATTTGGATGGCAGGTCACTTATAGGTAGTCATTTAATGTTGACATAGTTTCAAGGTCAAATTTTGATTCTCAAGGTCACATCAAACCTTTGCCTATAGAACAAAGACGGTTTGACCTAGAGAATTTAAACTTCATACATATAATTGTTGAGACAAGCCCTTTAACCTTGACCTTGACCCAAGGTCAAATTCTCAAGGTCACAACAAATTTTTGCCTGTAAAACAAAGACTGTTTGACGTTGAGAGTTCAAACGTTACACAAATACTCCTTGCATCAAGCCCTCTCACTTTGACCTTGACCCGAGGTCATTTGTTCGATTTCAAGGTCACAACATACTTTGGCTGATAAAATATTGAATTTTGATCAGTTTAAGATCAATTTTGATGAGAATAACCTCCAATACTTATCTTTTATCTGTGACCTTTGTTCAAGGTCAAATAATCATTCTCAATGTCATAACAAACATTTACTCTTGTGGAATTTACAGTTCTGGTCCTACACTATTTATTCTTCACACAAGTAGTCCTTCTTATTTGAACTTAACATAGTCCAAGAAAGATAACTCTTTTATTCTTGTTTTCTGTTTCTGTTTTTTTCATTAGTAGCCTTTCATGTTGTTGTCATTTTTTATTAATAAAAATGATCTCATTGCAAAATCATTGTGCAATTTTGTTTTGAGAAAGTAATTGTAAAGGATTTGATATTGATAGAGCATGGAAATTAAAGCTTTCGTAAATATGAAAGGTATTTATTATTTTTTTCTTCTATATAGTTGATAAATAAATAAGAGTCCCAAATTAGACATAAGCTCTTTTGATTCATTTGCTGATGTGAATAAGGGACTAAAGCGACTATTTTTCCCCCATCTTCTTTATTCGGATTTTAACACTTCAGTTCCGAGGAAGATCTAATAAAGGAGGAATCCGTCTGTTGCTTGCAACAGTAGCCATCTAGTTATTGATTTGACTACTTCTACGGAGTAAAATTTTAAAGAGACCGGGGTATCGACTGTAAGCAGGATATGCTCGTTCAAGGGTTTACTTTATTTCTTTCATTTTGCGAGAGTTCACTTTTTTCATTATCTTTTGCACCTTTCATAATAGTATGTAGTTATGAACTATTTAATTTAAATGTTTTATCACTCCTTTAGTGCATATGGGAGGGAAGGGGGTTGAGAACATTTTTCACTTACAAAATAATTGCAACTGAATACAAAACAAACACGACCTTGCGAGAGGAGAGAACGACAAAAAAGTGAACATAAATACCAAAGTCAACAGGACCAACAAACAAACCAAGCCAAAGAAAATATTTAAACATGCAGCATAACAATAAAAAATGTGAATTGGAGTCCACTTTGAACGGTCATTTAGTATTTTCATAAAAACTGACCGCGATATGAAAACACTCACATCTAGATGATTTGTATCCCTCTTAAACTCAAGTGTCCAGAGACCATCGGCCTTGAAAAGCAATACCTATGGGGAGCATTTACAATAAAGGTTTGATGATCCTTTGAGGATTGCTTCGTCCTTCATTCTACAAAATTTTAAGTCTGCCTTCCAAAGTGACCTTTACCTTTGAAATCAAAAGGGTTCATCCGTTCCTTATATTTTTGGATGGTTTAGTGATCCCAAGATGATCACTCCGTCGTTTTTGATGCTCAAAGCCAAAATAAACAGTGATCTTGATCTTAAAAAAATGTCCAATATAGGGAACATTTGTTGAAAGTTTTGTAAACCTCACGATAATTGCTTCATCTTCTATGCTGACAAAAGACTCTTGGTGCACAAAGAGAAGTTACAAAAGAATTTTCGTCATGATCATCGATGTCTTGACATCCCTTTGATTCAGGTTAACAATTTTGTGAAATACCGTAAGAAATGAAAAGTTATGGCTGGTGTAACTTCAAGTGCTCTGTACCTTGTTTTTGGTGAAACAGTCTAATGAAATATCTGAATCTGTACTATGATAACTTTTTTTCTGTCAATCATATGCATTTTGACCAATGGCTTGGTAAAAGGTAATGACAAACTTTTTGACCTTGTGCAGGAATTCTGTGAAATGTTATTCAAATCAGTGCAGGTAGTGATTAGTTATTGTATCAATAAAGTTAACTAGTCACATGCGGTTTGATCTTGACTTCTTGATTCAAGGTCCTGACAAAATCTCGAATCCTGGGAAACAATCTTGTGCAAAGAAAATGACATGCCATTAGGTCCTGGTCAATACTGCTGTGGAATTTTTTAATTCAAATATGCATGGTTTTAGCAGTCATCTGCACTGTAACATTGACATCAGACCTTGACTCAGGTCATTACAAATTTCTCGAGTTACATCCTTAAAACCAATTCTGTGAAATAGTTCTTATGTAAATTTACTAGTATAAATACAAGAAATAGTTAGAGCCATTTCCACAAGGTTTTCCTTAGTTCCAAATTCATGACATACCACCTTTTGATGATGACCACTTCTACATGTACCAAGTTTGAAATGAATCAAATAATGCATAACAGACAGACATCCATGTAACATAACATGTTTTCTTTGTATAATGGGCATATAAATATTACGATACAGTAAAACTCAGTCAAAAAGCAAATCGACTGGGAACTATTAAACCAGCATGTTTTAAACATAAAAAATCTTATATCCATAGATATTGTCATTATGAAGCCTCTTTGGGACATTTTTTCTACTTCATTTTAAATTATGTTTTTTATAAGAGCATTTGACTGTATCAATAGAACTGTCTCAGCAGGAAAGACACAAGCAAATATGGTGGTGTTGAGCTTCTTTGAGTGGAAACTGTAAACCCCTTTACCTTTGCTGCTAGGAAACTAACCAGACACAGATATCAAGGTATTCAGTATCTAAGCATCAGTGATATTAATCAAATACAGAAGAACACATTGTAAAATGTTAAAAATTAAAACTTTAATCAGCATCTATAAATTCATCATATATACTTGACTTTGCTTGTGTAGTTGGCACATTAGATTTACATGAATCTGATGTAGAGTCAGGATTCTCAGAAGAAATGTTGTCTTCATTTTTTTCTTTCGATATTTCATTGCTTGACGACGTTAGGTGGGATAAACCCTCACTATTATCAAACATCTCATTTTGTTGACAAGATGATGCAAAATTCACTAGTAATTCACTATTATCAACATCCTTATATCCAGATTTAAAAGCATCCATGGAGACCGTGTTCATAAGCAGTTGTTCTTCACTTTGTTCAGATGGTGATATCACAGTATTGTCCTCAGTTTGAGGAAGAATGTCCTCAGATATATTACTCCTATGAAGCTGCCTCCATCCTCCTGTATCCTCACTATGTCCTCCAAACAATTCACTATGTCCTCCTAACAAGTCACTAGAGTCCTCATCAATGAGGAATGGATCCACTGAGGACACTTCCTCCTCTTCCTCCTCTTTGGTATCCTGAGGAATTTTTACAAAACAAAAATATTTCCTTAACGAAAAACATTTATTGATTTTTTTACTTTTAATTACTGAATATTGTATAGTTTTGTACAGAAAGTTTGTTTCAACGAACATCAAATCACTAGATCTGAGTAAAATTATGAAATTTGTGTGATTTAAGTTCTTGAAGGGGTGAATTGGATGGGATAGAGGAGGATAGGAGAAGGTATTATAAGGTACATGTACATGTAGATAGGACAGGATTGAACAGAGGTGGATAGGATATGATTGGAATAAACAGAAAGAGATAGACAGATGAGGATACATTTTGTACTATAGGATGGAATAGAAAGAGATTGACAGATGAGGATACTATAGGATTACATAGAGGTGGATAGGATAGGATAGAGGAGGATAGGACTGGGTATAGGTACATGTAGATATAGGACAGGGTTGAACAGAGATGGATAGGATATGATTGGAAGGAATAGAAACAGATAGATAGATGAGGATACTATAGGATTGGATAGAGGCAGATATTACAGGATTGGATAGAGGTGGATAAGATAGGAATGGACAGAACAGGATAGGATTGAGTAGAAATGGATGGCATAGAATAGAATAAGGGTTGAATGAATTGAGTTAAATAGGATAGGATATCATAAAATATTAGTAGAGAGAATATAGATGGATAGGGTAGGAATGGATAGTATGGAATAGTATTTTATAGGATTGATCAGAGTTGGGTGTGGAACTTTTGATCTTGTCAAAGATCGGTTGACGTATAGACTAATGTGTAGTCAGATATAAATCTAGGGAATTACGAAATATTGCATTACAAGTTTATTATTAACTTAACTGAGTCATCACAAGACATAAGGAAGTCCAATGCAATAAGTGATCCAATATCTCACCTTAGTATCTCTGTCTGTAACACCACTGAATAAAGCAGCAGCAAGTTCTCGTTTCCTTTGTATTTGTTCTTTATCAGCAAAATTTTTTTCTGAATTGACCATCATATCATCCGACATTCCTTTCTGCCCATCTCTGAATATGCCGTCTTTTCCCCATACTCTTCTCACTCCCTTCATCTTCAAACCACTGTCCCTGAATTATTTTAGAACAAAATATGTAAAACAATTATATCAAAGTTCTAACATGCATGAATGAATGCAAACATAATTTAAAGTAATGGGGTGCTTTAGATTTAGTTAACAAGACAGCAAAACTTGCATATAAGCCAGTTTCAGTGACTTTAATCGTTTCTTAAATGGCCCGTTTCAATGTTCAAATAGTGCACTTGGCAAGTATAAATTGATCTGACCACCTCTCAGTAACCTGACCACCAACCTTTGACTAGATGATGTATCTGACAGTGATCTGGAGCTGTTAGCATCTTGACTAGTTCTCTCAGTAGAAACGGCAGAGTCAGCCCTCTCTCTGTCACCAAGTCCTTCAAACAGACCAGTGTGATCTGTACAAGATAAAATGAATAAACATGTAGTTAATTTTCTGAATTCAGTTAGTTTAAAAATCGCTAGATAAATTTACATTACCTTCAAAGCTAAAAACTACATTAATGTACATGCAAGTGTTACCGGGGTGGATTTGGTGTGGTGTAATGAATAACCAAAGTCCGGTGGATAAAGTTTGGATCCTTTATTACTGACTGTATAATTAATAATAATAACAGTCCTGAAACATATTAATAATCAACATAAGTATATAGAATATAATATCATTTGTATTTCATATGTATTATTTCATATCACACAAAAATCACAGTCTGCATAGTTATGTTATCGACACGGTATATTGTATTTAAACATGACCAATTTACAAATCTGTTAATGAATCAATTCAATCGAGCATCTCATTTCTAAGGGAAATAACTCTGATTCAAAAATAGAGATACGGTAAGTATAGAGTCTTTACACAAATATCAAGGTCAAAGTATATAAATTAAAATGAACAATAATATTGCGTACCAGTTTATGGAACTAGACTGGGTTGCGATAAACTCGTCTTAGCTATCCTCAAATCTTTTTAGCCAACTACATGATGGTCGAAATACTACAAACAATATAAAGTTCGATACAATATTCGTACGGGCGAATTAAAATAAGGTAAGTATGAAAACAGCTTTCTAAACGATAGCAAACTGATCTATATCTCCAAAAATATAACTCATAAAGTCTGAGAGACCATACAAAATATATCTTCGACTCAGAAAAAGGTAAGTATTCAAAAAGTTCATAATATACGGATTTGTAACAGAATTACTCTTTCATAAATTACTTAACTAAATAAAGCTACTTTTCGTTCATCTCGTATTCTCAAAGTTAAAATAACGTTAATCTCAGAAATAAAGAGGAAAGTGGAAAATGAAGAAAATAAAGGAAAGTAACTTACAGTGTTCTGCACCAGGTAAGTATACAAGTGAATGTAGGTACTGTATTTAATTAATTGTGTGAACAACTCAAACTCCGAGAAGACAACCATAAATTCAATACAATGTCCGTCTGACTAGCTCGGGGCTCAGGACAAATCTGGCCGAGCGGGAGTCTTAAACAAAGGCTTGGGCGCTAGAATGTTCGTAACCAATGAAAAGGTGTCATTTAGTCATATGTCTTAAAGAAAGTCGGTAATTGGTTAGTATGTAATTAGTTAAGTGACGCAGTGTGCGCAATGCGGCATTTAAATCGCTATATTAATTAAACGGAAATGAATCGCGCGCATGACCGGGACTCGCGTACTATTTAACAGGAAGTACGTATGTAAATAAGGGATAAAAACGGACGTAAATATAAATAAATAAATACGGGTCCAAACTCACTCTACCACATACTCCCCCTGCTTGAAAAAAATGACGTCCTCGTCATTTCCATGTAATAAAAATAGGGAGTATATGGATTAATCATCAAAAGTCAATGCAAGTCAATAATCATGGTAGGTAATATCATGATAAACCTTGACAAAACTTTTCATCATACTAAAAGTTGGTATCATGAAAAAGACAGTTTTTCAGGAAGCATACTTCTGAACTATATCTTCAGAATAATGACCAATTCAAATAAAACAATTGCCTCATCATATGTTGCTTCAATCAGAGGGAATCTATATGTGAAATATGAAATGGTTTCCATCTGAATGATTTTGCAAAAAAAAGTTAAAATGATATATACAAATCAGGCTTACTCTTTTATGATACTGAGCATTGTATCAATGACCTTTTCCTCAAAGCCTTTACAACTGCCTGTTGTAATCAAACTTTGCAAGTATTGTACCTTTTCTTTCCAGTCCCCATTTTTACCTCTTTGTATGGTATTCACTATGAAATCTCCACTAGACATCCAAGCAGGTTGAGATCTATTTCTCGTACTGCGTCTCGGATACTCATTATCATCATCTTGACTGACATCTGCTTCCTCATTATCAGGAACGCCATCTGTGTTACCTGAAATATCAACATTGTCACCAGAATGTGACATCCCAACCCTGTCAGCAGAAGAATGCTGATCTCTGATCTCTGTGTCAGTAGATTCAACTTGTTGAGCGTCCTCAACATCTTCTATCTGACTATACTCATACTCAGTGGTACTATCTAGTTCATCATGTGGGATGAAAGATTCCACTGTTTGCGGTACCGGTACCTCTTCATCATCTGTATCATTATCATTCTCTGAATCTATGACATCAGTCTGTTGTTTCTCTTTTTCTGACGGTGTGATTGGTTGACTTTGCTTTCTGGGTGCTGGTATTGGTCTTTTTGTGTCGGATGGTTCTAGATATCCTATAGGCAAAAGTAAATTCCTGTGCAGTGTTCTCTTCTTTCCTTCTCCATTCTCTTTCTTTACAACAAAAACTGGTATCATGGGATTAGGTTGTTTTACGATTATGTATGTATCGTTTTCCCATCTGTCTGCTATTTTGTGCTTTCCGTCAAACGCAACTACTTTCACCAATACTCTATCTCCTTCCTTGATGTTAGATCCTCTTATCTTGTAGTCATAATTCTCCTTTTGCCTAGATCTTGCTTGCTGTGCACTTGCTGTTGCAACTTCATATGCTTTCTTCATTCTGTCTCTTAACTCTTCAGCATACTTAGTCATGCTTTTCTGTTGTTGTTCGTTGATACCAAATGCAAGGTCGACGGGAAGACGGGGTTCTCTGCCGAATAGTAGATAGTATGGGGAGTGACCTGTACTCTCATGTCTGGTGCAATTGTAAGCATGAACTAGTGGTGCAACATGCGGCTTCCAGTTGGATTTCTGTTGAGGTTCCAGGGTTCCCAGCATATCTAACAAGGTTCTGTTAAAACGTTCCGTCATCCCGTTTCCCATAGCATGGTAGGGAGTCGTTCGAGATTTCGTCATTCCCATAATGTTACATAGCTCCTTAATGATGTTTCCTACAAAGTTAGCTCCTTGGTCGCTATGCAATCTTGTTGGAATTCCATAGAATGTGATGAAGTTGTTGAATAAGGCTTCAGCTGTTGTTTTCGCTGTCATATTACGTGTTGGTACTGCTTGTGCGAATCTCGTGAAGTGGTCGGTTATAACGAGAATGTGCTGAAATCCGCCTTTCGATCTTTCCAGCGTGAGAAAATCCATGCACACCAACTCTAATGGATATGTAGTTTCGATGTTGACGAGTGGTGCACATTGATTCGTTGGTGTTTTCCTTTTTATGCATCGGTGACATTTCTTGATCCAATCTTCTATGTCTTTGAACATTCCGTTCCAATAAAATCTATCTCGTACTAGTGATATAGTTCTTTCCCTTCCTGGATGTCCAAATTTATTGTGTAAGAAATCTAGTACTGTGTTGATGTAGAATTTAGGAAGTACAAGTTGTTTTCTGTCTTCGCCGTTGATTTTCGTGTTTCTGTACAGAATGTCATCTTCCAAGACAAGATTGTTGAAGTTTCTTAGTAAAGCATAGGAGTCTAGAGTATGTTTCATTTCATTTGCTTTTGGTTTCCTTCCTTTCCTGACAACTTCCTTCCATTCTTTGATTACAGGATCTAAGTTCTGCCTTTGTTTCCAGTCAATATCTTGAATGTCTGATATTGGTGTACCAGCATCGCTGTTGTCTAATACTTGTGTACCAAGAGCAAAGCAGTCAACCAGTGTATCTGTGTGTACTGCGTGACAAATGGCTTTAACTGAATCCTCACTGATGATATGTTTTTCATCTTCTATTTCTGACTTAATGCGAGATAATCCATCCGCATCTGCGTTCTTCTTCCCTGGTCTATAAATGATTTCAAAGTTAAAGTTTGAAAGATCGGCTAGCCATCTGTGTCCTGTAGCATCAAGTTTCGCTGATGATAATACGTATGTTAGGGGGTTATTATCTGTATAAACTTTGAACGAATGTCCGTAAAGGTAGTCCTTGAATTTCTCAGAAATTGCCCATTTTAATGCTAGAAACTCCATTTTGTGTGCTGGATAATTCATTTCTGATTTGGTGAGACCTCTACTTGCGTAACTGATGACTCTTTTCTGTCCTTCTTGTTCCTGATAGAGTACTGCCCCCAATCCTAGTGCACTTGCGTCTGTGTGTAGTTCAAATGGTAAGTGATAATTCGGAAATCCTAAGATTGGAGGTGAGGACAACTTGTCTTTTAGTGTATTAAAAGCTTCTTCCTGTTCTTTACCCCATGTCCATTTCTTTCGAGCTACCTGTTTTCCTTTCGCTTTATCTTTCCCTATTGGCATTAAGCTAGTAAGTGGCTTAGCTATCATGCTGAAATTCTGTATAAAACGACGGTAATATCCTATAAATCCTAGAAATTTTCTGACATCTTCCGGTGTTTTCGGTGTAGGCCAATTCTTTACTCGTTCTGTTTTATCTGGATCTGTCTCTATTCCTTCCTTGGATACTATGTGACCTACGTATTTGACTCTTTGCATGAGGAAGTTGCATTTCTTCGGCGATAATTTTAGTCCTGTATCTCTAAGTTTGTCAAAAACAAGTTGAAGTCTGTGAAGATGTTCCTCGTATGTTTTAGAAAATATGATTAAATCGTCGAGAAATATGAAACAGATGTTCAAGTGTAACTCTCCTAAGCAATCCTCCATAAGACGCTGGTATGTTGCTGGGCTGTTGGACAAACCAAAGGGCATTCTATTATATTCGTAGAATCCCAATGGGCCCACAGTAAACGCTGTTCTTTCTTTATGTTCTTCTTTGATGTTAACTTGATGGTATCCAGACTTGGCATCCAAGACAGTAAAGTATGAGTTTCCACTTAGATTCTCGAGTATCTCTTCTACGATAGGTAGAGCATATGCATCCTTCTTGGTCCTGCTGTTCAATTGTCGGTAGTCAACACACATGCGCAGTTCGCCGTTCTTTTTCCTACAAAGTACTAAGTTACTGGTAAACGGTGACTTTGATTTTCGAATGATCCCTGCCTCTAACAATTGTTGCAAATGGTCTCTGACTTCATTGTACATTGAAGGTGGTATACGTCGATGTCTTTGTTTGAATGGAGTAGGGTCAGTAAGCTCGATGTTGTGCTCAACAGATGTAACATGTCCTATATCTGTTCCACTCCATGAAAATAAGTCTTTGTTGTTGTCTAAGAATGTTCTTATTTCCTGGTACTGTTCTGGTGTAAGGTTGTCAGTAGCAATGTTGATAAGGTCTAATTTCTCATCGATCTGTTGTTCCTTTTGGTCTGGAATGTTTTCTATATTGACAGTTTGTAGTTCACATAAGACTGCTCGTGGTGATATAGTAACTGTCCTTGTTGTAATGTTGCATATGTGAACAGGTACTTCGGTCTGATGTTCGTAGTTGTACGTGATGATAGTTGGTACAATGTCTAAATCTTGATGAAGTGATGAGTTCGTAGTGGTTTGTAACATTGCACAAGAAGACTGATACGGTATCTTTCCATCAACGTATCCTTTGACTATAGTGCTACTGTTTGGTGATATAGTAATTCTAGATGTTTCAGCAGATTTTACTATCCCGAGTTTGAAATTGTTCTTTGATAGCTCTTTTTCTCTAAGTGCTAGACATCTAAATGCCAAGTACCAAGGTGTGTGTAACTTTGCTTCCTGGAGATATCGTACGCCATGTTGTGTTTTGAGATCGTTGAGTAAAACTGACAGGATGTTGGTACCTATAAGCAGTGGTACTTTATGGTGATATTCTGTGTCCTCTACTATAAGAAAGATGCATGGATATTTCTTGGAACTCTGAAGTCCTTGTGCTGATATTTCTGTTTCAATGTATCCTTGATAAGGTAGGTTATTTCCATCAGCACATTGAAGTTTGAAGATGTCATTTAATTTGAGCAACGGTTTGTCTAATAAATGCTTTTGGTAAAATGACAATGCCATCGTTGATACTGTTGATCCTGTATCCAATAATGCTCTTGTGTTTGTGTTTTCTACATCTATGTCTATTTCGCAGGATTCTCCAACTAAATTTGTATTGTTGCTGTTATTATGACGCTGTGATCTTATATGACCTAGTGTCCGCGTCGTGACCCAGGTCTCCTGTAGTTTAACGGTGGTCGTCGCAAATGGTCAAGTCTAACTCTACAGCCCAATGCCAAGTGGCCCTCTTGTCCACATCTGTAACATATAGGATCTTTCCCATAGTAATTATTCTGATCCTGTTGTTCATAGTGTTGTCGATTATACGTGTAAAATGGTTGTTGGTATCTAGGTTGTCCTCGTCCACTGTTATAGTGACTTCTATTTGTTTGACCTCTGTATATCCCTCTACCTCTATCATTGCTAAAATGTGGCTGATGTTGCATTGTGTTGATCTGTTCGACTTGTTGTGTTGGTGCCCTTTGATCCGCCATGTCCTTTTTCATTTCTGTCATATCAGATGTAAGTTTCTGAACCATGGCTTTTAATTCATCGAGATCGGAATGCTGTGTTGTTATAGCTTTTACGTGTTCCTTTGATAAAGTTGATTTCCTTTTATTTATTTCTTCTTCTTTTCTTCTAATAGATCTTCTTAGATTATCAAAATCTTGTGATTTATCGAAGATGTGTCCAACTGTATCTTGGAGTGATGGTTTAAGGCCTTCATAAAACATGTTTCGGAGCATTTCGTTGGATTCTGATGGTTTAACTTGTCCATGAAGAATGGCTTTATTCATAAGATCTTCAAGCCTGCATCCCCAACTGGCTACATCTTCATCTTCCTTTTGTCGTGCACTAAAGAATTCTGAAAGTACACTGGCCTTAGTGTCTATGCTGCCAAATATGCTTTCTAGTTTGTAAAGTATTTCGCTTACGGAAGCTTCTGAGCCAAGGCGCATGATAACTCTAGCTGCCTCTCCTTTAGCTGACCTCCTAATGGCATGTGTGATGATGGAATCCGAATATTTATCTTTCATGAGACACTCTACTTCATATTTCCATAGGTCAAACGTAGCATCACCCTTTTTATCTCCAGAAAAGGTTGGAAGTCTGGGAGGTTGGTATGTAGTGGTGATTTGTTGCTGTTGTTGAGATCTACCAGGTTCTGATTTAGTTCCTTCTCTAGACCTTGCTCCTTTTGAGAAATCTAGTAGCCATTTTTGGAAATCTTCCTTGGATTTAGCGGATGGTTTTATTCCCATTTCCTTAAAGGCGTCTGACATAGCTTTCAGTTCGTCTTCGTTGAGTTCTGACATGATGAATGTCTGATGTAAGCTATGTAAGCTATAGTTCTTAACTAAGTGTACTATGTAAGTACAAATGAAAAATGACAAAGTAAAATACAAGTACATACACAATTCTGATCAAAATATGTCAAATGACACTCAAAAATATTTGACAAAGTATGTGTGTATTCTATGCTAAAGAATACAAAAATGTTCAAAAGTATTTACACAATCATGATCAAAAATGCATATAGTGCACAAACAGATATGCTAAATCTGTGTAAAAATTCTAAGGTAGGTATTCTATCAATGTAACGGGAAAAAAATCAAAGTAGTTATCGATCAGATGATCCGACTGATAACTTTAACTCCTAATTAAGTGACATAATCAGAACATCCGAAAATGTCAGATAAATGTTGAATATATTTCAACTAAGAAATATCTAAGCTAATGAAAAAAAATTACAAAGGCAAAAGTGACTTAAAATAATTTGCAAAGTTTGCAAAATGACAATCTACCAAAAATCAAAGGGAGGTAATCCACTTTTCGAGTAGCCCCGTGTTACGGAAGACAAATCTAACCGGAAGTGAGACCAAGGTGCGTAACTCTTGAATGACTTGAGTCAATGAAAATCAATGAATCAAAAAGTGACAAGTCAAAGTACGAAGTTTCACTGATTTGATGTAACTTAAAGCTAATTCTAAACTAACTAAGTTCTAAAATTCTACATCTAAGATACATACCATTACTGCTGATTGGCTGTCCATATGATCAAATAGGCAAAAATATCGCGTAACGGTTTTGTGCACAACGGTCAATTTATGGAACGAATTGACAGAAGAATGAATAAGGGTCAATATCTGGGACGTTTCGACCAGTAAATGAATGAAAGTACAAATGAGTGACTTTCTATAAATAGTATGCGTATGCGCTATATAAGTGCAAAGTTAATGCATTAAAATATGAACATGCAAAACAGTCAGGCGTCAAGTTCGATTGTCGAACAGAACAACACTTTGCAGTAAAATTTGTCCATTTCAATCCGACAGACAGACGACTATACTATATACACTGACAGACAGACAGACAATCTTCACTGTGTGAATATGTACGTGCGTGTATGTAGACTACTTCAGAAAGGCATCATAGTAGATAGTTATAGCTTGTTAGAGCATTAATATGCATCTCGAACACTCTTCTTGTATACCTCAATACATTTATCTTAAAGTTACATAAAATAATGACAAAAATAAGTTCTGTATATGGGAACTTTTCAGTGTTGTCAAAATCAGCTGTTTTATTAAACCAGCTTTTCACTTGTTGTTTGGTCAAGTGAAACCGTCTATAGCTCAGGTAATAGACTATACATGCATGAAATGAAATCTAATCAAAAAGTGATTTCTTACCGTGTCGCAGACTGTAACACTAATACAAATCTTTCAATGAATAATAACTGATACAAAGAAATGTCAATTGTGGTAAACTGCACATCTGAGTGTCCGAATATGTATTCACTATAAAAGTTCGATTCACTGAATAGCCTCTATATCTATAACACTGTCCGATATAACGTCACTTGAGTGTTCGTATCACACGGAAAGTATCCTGGATATGCGCCGGTCATCAATCAGTGGTGGATCCAAATCACGTTGGGTGCCATTGTTACCGGGGTGGATTTGGTGTGGTGTAATGAATAACCAAAGTCCGGTGGATAAAGTTTGGATCCTTTATTACTGACTGTATAATTAATAATAATAACAGTCCTGAAACATATTAATAATCAACATAAGTATATAGAATATAATATCATTTGTATTTCATATGTATTATTTCATATCACACAAAAATCACAGTCTGCATAGTTATGTTATCGACACGGTATATTGTATTTAAACATGACCAATTTACAAATCTGTTAATGAATCAATTCAATCGAGCATCTCATTTCTAAGGGAAATAACTCTGATTCAAAAATAGAGATACGGTAAGTATAGAGTCTTTACACAAATATCAAGGTCAAAGTATATAAATTAAAATGAACAATAATATTGCGTACCAGTTTATGGAACTAGACTGGGTTGCGATAAACTCGTCTTAGCTATCCTCAAATCTTTTTAGCCAACTACATGATGGTCGAAATACTACAAACAATATAAAGTTCGATACAATATTCGTACGGGCGAATTAAAATAAGGTAAGTATGAAAACAGCTTTCTAAACGATAGCAAACTGATCTATATCTCCAAAAATATAACTCATAAAGTCTGAGAGACCATACAAAATATATCTTCGACTCAGAAAAAGGTAAGTATTCAAAAAGTTCATAATATACGGATTTGTAACAGAATTACTCTTTCATAAATTACTTAACTAAATAAAGCTACTTTTCGTTCATCTCGTATTCTCAAAGTTAAAATAACGTTAATCTCAGAAATAAAGAGGAAAGTGGAAAATGAAGAAAATAAAGGAAAGTAACTTACAGTGTTCTGCACCAGGTAAGTATACAAGTGAATGTAGGTACTGTATTTAATTAATTGTGTGAACAACTCAAACTCCGAGAAGACAACCATAAATTCAATACAATGTCCGTCTGACTAGCTCGGGGCTCAGGACAAATCTGGCCGAGCGGGAGTCTTAAACAAAGGCTTGGGCGCTAGAATGTTCGTAACCAATGAAAAGGTGTCATTTAGTCATATGTCTTAAAGAAAGTCGGTAATTGGTTAGTATGTAATTAGTTAAGTGACGCAGTGTGCGCAATGCGGCATTTAAATCGCTATATTAATTAAACGGAAATGAATCGCGCGCATGACCGGGACTCGCGTACTATTTAACAGGAAGTACGTATGTAAATAAGGGATAAAAACGGACGTAAATATAAATAAATAAATACGGGTCCAAACTCACTCTACCACACAAGTCAAAATCTCAAAAATAGGCTTTATCATAAAAGTAGTATG
The DNA here is from genome assembly GCA_028142955.1 of Pinctada fucata. NCBI lineage: Eukaryota > Metazoa > Mollusca > Bivalvia > Pterioida > Pteriidae > Pinctada > Pinctada fucata. The sequence goes on from AP027105.1 coordinate 3,588,365, forward strand.
AGAAAATTACATAGATAAATGCTAACAATATATACCCTCCACTGTATCCACTGTGGATCTTGGTGGATGTCTTTGATTTAAGTGGAGATAGGGGGATTCCCCTTTCTCTAATGAAGCCACCACATAATCATCCAGAAAAGACAGAGAAAAGTCCATCTACAAAATAAAGTAAGATCAATCAGAATATTAAAAAATTTCTGTTAAAATAAGCTCGGCATTTCACATACAAAAGTTTTATTGCAGATATGCATTATTTAATAAGAAAGTTATAATCAAAATAAAGATAAATTTATTTTCAATGCAAAGATTATTTATCTTCCTTGTAACATACACTAAAAGCTTATTGCAGGAATCTCACTTTCCATTATATTGGGCCATAATTCGAATAGCCTTGTATCAAAAGAAAAATGTCATTTTTCTAAAATCAATACACTTTTCTTTCAAGTTGTACCAAACAAGGTTGTAAGAGTAAAGAAATGTAAGAAAGAAGAATCTCACTTCATGGACTGGACGTTTGTACCAAAGACTGTCATTCCCAGAACCATTTTTCGAATACCTTAGTAAATGCTGCAGTTTCTGAAACAAAAATCAATCGGTAAAAAAATGTCCTTAAACAAATCCTCACTTCAACAGTGGTTGATTTCTTTTCATAAACCAGGACCTAGCTGTGATCATTCACTTCAAAAATCACAAAAGGTCAATCAATTGAACATAGAAACAATATCCAAAATCTGACAATTATTTTCATGGCAATTTAAATAAAATCAAGGAAATCTTAATTTGATGCTGAGAAGATAATTACAAAAATAAACTCAAACTCTTTCACATATTTACAAACATAAAATACACGTCTGATACCTGTTTAAGTAGTAAATTATTTTCTTCTTCTGCTAAAATGGAAAATTCTTTATTTATAGCTTCAAAACCAACAACAGAATGACTAGCAAGCTTCAGTAACGAATTAATTATCCAAATTCTGGTTTCCGTATCTACGTTTAGCTGTTGATACTTGGACTTCAATAAAACAACAATTTTGTCCTCCGGCATCTTATTTAGAAAAGTAGCAAATTCTCCAACTACCTACAAGATATAAATCTTTATATCAGTATGTCATTCTTACGTACATTTGCAAGTTATTTGATGAATGAAATATCATTCGGACTTTTTTTTATTCTCCAGACTGTGAAGTGCTTTAAGCAAAATGAATGATCATGTATTTCTCACATTCTCAAACACATTTTCAGCCATCAAATTCGACTGCAACACATATCATTTCCATGATCTCAAAAAAGGGGGTTTGCAGTCCTTTCCAAGAAAATTTTGCATATCATTTTCATGACCTCAAAAAAAGGGGGTTTGCAGTCCTTTCCAAAAAAAAAAAAAAATTAAAATTTGGTTGTGAATGTAATAATTCTGCTATAAAATACTATTTCTGTGCCTTAAAATAATTTTATTGAAAGGGTAATGAAATGTCATCGAAAATATTTGTGCAGGATACAGTCTTAAGTTCTAAACAGATTTTTAGGAATCTAGGAAAAAGCTGAATTCCATGACTTTCCATGACAACTGTAAACCATGTCATTAAATGTGTCATATAATTTCACCGTCATCAAAAAGGTGAATAATAAGCTACTTGTGAACAATATTAACTATGACGTTATAAAGACAGACAAAGCGGCCTGGATCAAAATATGACAGAAAAGCAGAAGAGGAATTATTTTGAATATTTTTCAGACAGAGGGAGAAGAAATGATCAATGACCAAGTGCAACCATTGACAAGAATATGCAACCCATGTAGTATGGATTTGCTATTGTCATGGTACAAGCAAATCCCAGAAACTTGGGTTGGAGTTTTCTTGTCTTGAACATTTGTTGAATGATAAAACCCTGTGATATATTCTATATGTCTTGATGATATTAAACTTTTCAAATTTGCACTGTTCTGCAAAAACAAAAAATCATTCCAAGGAATGCATGTGTCGCCTGCAAAACATAGCAACACTCAGGAATCAGGGTGTGACATCCAAGTGTGACAGACAGATGGACAGATAGACCGACAGATGGACGGACAAATGGACAATGGACAAAGTGATCCCCAAGTGTTGCTATGCTTCACAGGTGACACAAAAATGATATATAGCATCACAATTTTTGTGAAAATTTTTTCTTCCATGAGCTATAGTAAAATGTATTTACCCAGACGCAGAGTCGTATAAGTTCCTGAGAGCAATCTTCTATAAATAGACTCTCTATCGATTTCTTGACGAGATGTTGATGATACTCCTTCTGTGCTGTAGATGTGAGGCTTTGTTTATTACTTGGTCCTGCAATGATACGTACATGTAAGCAATTTCAAACACTTTCCATAAAACTTCGACCAAATGTAAACAAAAGACACATTTTGCAGCAAAAATCCAGGACATAGTAGTATACTTGTATACTTCAAATTTACATGTATAAGTACTTATTCTATATGTATGCATGTATGTGAAATTAACATCTTCAATTATACTTATCACTGTCAAATGATAATGTACCAATACTTTTCTTAGCTTATCTTGCCGATATCCTCTTACCTTCCTGTACAGTTAGGATGGCCTGATTTACAATGTCTGTCGGCACATCATTTTTAGCCAATGAGAGAAGAGTAAGTATGACGTCAAAGTACCATTGTCCAGTGCTTGCATATATACAGAGAAGTCAAGGAAAATAAAAAGTACTGCCTAAAGTCAAATATTTATGTTTATTTATTTTAGCAGGGTTTTTATGTTAGAGGAGTCTGCACTTTTAAGACTGTGCTAGTTCAAGACTATTGTATGCCATCAAAGGTGACTGGAAATAGATTGAGATTTTGCAGTGGCTTATCGAATATAAAGATAGTAGTCTAGGTGCCATTCACGAAACCCAAAAATTTGTTACGCACAAAATGTTTTTGCATGAAAGTGTTGTCAATACCCTCTTATTTGATAATCCGGCTGATGCCACTCTGGCATCCTTGGGCATTTCAAAATTTTGGGGTAAAATGGAATTTTTCGAAGAAAAACCGTTGAAAATAGGAAAAATTCAATTACTATTTCCATGCTGCAGCTAGATCAACAAAATTGGTACCAAAAGAACGACAATTTTATTGTCTTTAAGTCTCAAGCTCAATTTACCAATTTACTTGTCCATAAAATGGGGAAAACTATGGATTTTCGATAAAAAATCATTGAAAATTGGGAAAACACCATATCTTTTTTTATTCTGTAGCTAAATATACAATTTTGGTACCAAACGCACAATAAATTTATTGCCTTTCATTTTAATCAATACAGAAGTCAGATTTGCAATTTGCTGGTACGAAAAATTGGGAAAAACAACTACTCTTTGATGAAAAATCGCTGAAAATTTGCAAAATGCAATGACTTTTTCAAACTGTAGTATGAGGTTCTGCAATTATGGTACCAAAATAAAGGTTTTTGTTATTGTCTTTTATTCTGAATACATATTAAGCAACTTGCTCATAAATAAAATGGGAGAAGAACAATGAGGGAGAAAACTTTGATTTTTGAAGGTTTTTTCCATACAAAGTTGGGACTTCGAAAAATGCAAAACGTTTAGAGAAAATCTAGAACAAAGATATGTGTATTCAAGTCAACAGTTTTAAGAAAAAACAATTTACTAATACATGGAGTCTTGTAGCAAGCTTTTGAAAGATGTGGGTGAAATTAGACACATTGTTCAAAAGGAAGCGGCTACTGTCTATGACACATAACGTGCATGTCTTGTCCACGCTCTTAATTAATCTGCTTTTAGATGATGCTAATGAATTTGAAGACGTTTAACATTTGTACCACTTGGTGAGTGTCACTGCTGGCGGACCAGGAGTCTCCGAGGGCACATGTAGCCAAGTTTGATCAATTTCGGTTGGTCGTTTCTTCAAATCGTAATCCAGGATAACCACACCATCAGCTATTACCGTGGCAGATGGCCGTCCTAAGTCGTCACCGATTGCTCGTTGGTTTATGTGTAGTCCTTTCTGTTTGATGTTTCTGTGTTGTGCGTTGACGTTCCTTGTCCCTTATGCGTCTCTGTTTGTGCTTGTCTGCTTTGTGTTATTTGCAGAGGGGGTTTTGCTAAGGGTGCTGCAACCTGCTGTTGTTTGAGATCCCCTCCTTTGTCTCAAACGCATTCGAAAATTTCTGTTTGCAAAATTGTCGCAAATTTCTGAAACCTGGGTCCTGTATTATCATATCCTAGTCATCTTGCTACGTCTTATATTTTGGACATAATTATCACACATTATTGGCCATATTTCATTGTTTGGATTGAGGATCAATGACGAGGGTTAAATATCCGAAACGTGCATGCCTAGTCCTCGCTGTTAATTAATCTGCTTTTAAATGATGCCAATGAATTTGAAGATGTTTAACATAGGTGATTTCTGCCAGGGTTGTGAAGTTGTTTTCAATCATTGAAGTGGATCTTAAAGACCTGCTTAGTGGTGACATTGTTCAATGTAAAAAAGATTACTTCAGTTTTTCAACTTCGAAATATGTTCTTAAAATAAGCTCCAGGTTAACTATTCGACAAGAATGCCTAGGCGCTGGTGATCGATCGATGTATGCAGGGCTCTGGTGTATCAACTGACCATTAAATGGCAGAATTAATACCTTGATTGTTTCTGGTCATATAATTCTGAAAATAACTAAACACTTCAGATGTTCAATGATAAGTGTTCCAGCTATCTACCTTCTTGAAGAAAGTTTTAAACCAATTTTACTGCACCAGACACGTGTTTCGGATAGAAAAATCCTCATCAGTGATGCTTTCAATTAAAGTGACTTTATGACACAGCCAAAATCCTCTCCATCAGCGCCCCTGGTCATATTTTCTGAGCTTGAAATTGCTATTACTTTGCAGAGAGCAAATTTAAATGGTATTCAATTGACTCCTACTTACAATCACAATGACATAAAAGATTTAGTCAAGAAAGCTACATCTCATGAAATGAAGTACAACTGATTGATATGACATGTACTTGCAATCATTTGATCGAGAAAGCAATCCGATTGATTAAGAACTCGCATTCTACACATTATTCTAAAGATGTAGGTATTGCGAACAGATCATGATGATGGATACCATCAACGTCTGATGGTATAGGAGAGACAAAGGTTGTTCTGTGGGAAATCTTTTGAAGTGGTGTTCCGTGTCAAATTTGAGAGAAGTTAATTCAGATATTGAACAGATCTGATGTCAGGTCCAGTGTGCGATTGAATGAAATGGGCTATAAGAGAAAGGAGGGGATCTCCAACAACTCTAGGTTGCAGCACCCACAGCAAAATCCCAAAACACCCATGCAAAAAAAAAAAAAAAAAAAAAACAGAACAGACACCCACAGAAAGAGACGCAAAAGGGACAAGATCATAGAAACATGAAACATAAAAGACTAAACATTAACCAACGAGAGCAATGGACATAGGACGGCCATCTGCCACGTAAATAGCAGACGGTGTGGTTATCCTGGATCCTGGATTACGTGCGCACAACCCCCCCCCCCCCCCCCCCCCCCCGCTATAACGATTTCCCAGAGGTCTCGAAGAACGCACAATTATGGTGTAAAAAACCTCCTCACAGAGTTCAAAACTCTTGGATGACCATTACCACCAACTTTATTAATTGAAGATTTTCGATAAAATGTCAAGAAAAACGAAATATTTTTAGCCATGCATAAGGAAACATTCTTAAGATCAAACCTGAATCTGCTGAAAGAACTAAATTTAAAATAAATTTTGAGACCTATTGTGATAATATTTTGCCAATTGCGTCTGAACCTCTATCTGTTATCCGGTTGATTTGTTGTAGTCGCACATGAAATCTGAGCTGTGTAACAAACAGATGTGACAAATTCTGTGCTCAATTTTCTTTAATTCTGTAAATGTTTTGGAGTAGAAAATTGTCAGAGTACGATGAAAAGGAGGCATTTTGATCAACCATGGAAGAGGGGTTCTTTGTTGTTAGAAGTAGTTGCACACAAGAATTACAATTGTATGTTGGTGAAAAAACAAGGCAATAAGAAAGGAGGTGATATCCAACAAAACTGGGTTGCAGCACCAATATCAATACATCAAAACATCTCAAGTAAAAATACAGAGAAGACAAACACAGAAAGAGAAACCAAACGGGCAGGGAACAGCAAACACGACATCAAACATCAAATAAGCAATGTATGAATTATGCAATTAAAATGGAACATTCTTTTCGTGAAATGATGCGTGATGTTTTAAGATGATGCTTGGACATTTATACTATTTGGAATGATATATCTAGAGTAGAATAAAGGGTAATAAAGAGAGTGCAAATCTAAAACTATCAATATGCAATCATTTTGATACGAAAATTGTTGTTTTAGAATTTCTTTAAACCGATTTTTTTTTACAATTTAAAACCTGTTTTCAGCAAAAACAAAACAAGAAGATTCAATTTGCTTGAGAGGAATTCTGAATTTAAAGCAATGAAATCATTTTTCTTGCTGTTGTTCTAACTACAGCATGGAAAAAACATTGCAATATCCCAATTTTCAGCGATTTTTCATTCAAAATTAATTCTTTCCCCCATTTTCGTACTTGCAAATTGCTAATCTGATATTTAAAATGAAAGGCAATAAATTTATTGTGCGTTTGGTACCAAAATTGTTATTTTATCTACGGTATGAAAAAAGATATGACATATTCCCAATTTTCAACGGTTTTTCATCGAAAATCCATAGTTTTCCCCATTTTATGGACGAGTAAATTGATAAACTGAGCTCGGGACTTAAAGGCAATGGCATTGCTGTTCTTTTGATACCAAATTTGTTGTTCTAGCTACAACGTGGACAAAGTAATTGTGTATTTCCAATTTTCAACGGTTTTCGTTGAAAAATTACCTTTTTTTCCCAAAAATTTCGAAATGCCCAAGGATGCCAGAGTGGCATCAGCCGGATTATCAAAGTAGAGAGTATTAACATCACTTTCATGCAAAAACATTTTGTGCGTAACATTTTTTTGGGTTCACCCCAAAATAGCCATTTGGCAACTAGACTATAGAGAGTTCAAGAGATTTAAGGGTATCTTAAATACATGTACATGTACCTGTATATCATAAGACATACGCCTATAATACATGTGCATGTTTATATGTGTGATAGTTTTGTAAAAGGATATTTCTCCGCCATTTTAAGAACTTTACGCACTAAGTTTTTCTTCCATTTCTGTGAGTGTGCCTTGGGCACTTGTTCTAGCAGCTTGTTACACACCACTTGGGCATTTGATGGGTTGGCCATTCCATATAATAAATCCACAGTCTGATTGAAATAATGTAAATAAATAGATATGTTTAACACTCAAATAAAAATTCTTCAACAATTGATAATGATGATGAATTTTGCTTTAGAAATTAATTTAAAAATTATGTTGTAGACTTTTTAAAAATATATTTAAATTTCATTACTATTATTCAAAATTATATTTCCTTTTTCTTCTATGACCAAATCTTTTATACAAGTTAACCAACTGGTTAATATACTTTTCTTTCCATTGTTCCCAGTTTCAACCCTGCATGTAAACAGTTTTATTTGCATTCCGAATTTGAAAAATTTATATCTGCAAATTATCAATCCTCTCCTTCTTCCCCCTTTGTCTACCTATACTACATGTACGTTAGTCCATACCTTTCTTTGGATCAAAGGATCCGGATCTTCCAGAAGTTCTACCACCATCATCTGACAATCCATAGCGGATTTTGGACTCCCTGTGATCAGACTTGTCAGGGACTTCACACCTACAACCAAAATGAGAATAAGATTTAAGAGTTGCTGTATCAGATTTAAAGGAGTATCAGATTAAGTGAATTCCCCTGACAATGCATGGCGGATTTTGGACTCTCTGAGATCAGACTTGTCAAGGACATCACACCTACAAAAAGACGATAAAAAGAGAAAATAAGTAAAGTACTCTTTGGAGTGTGCATTGATGAATGTCTACAATTTTAAAAGCTTATAGAGCTTATGCATTTTATGTTTTATGACAAGCAAAATTAGAGAAAATCCTCAATTTATCTAAAAAGAATTAAAAATCTCATTCTGAATCATCCTCATGCCCATGCTGACTGATATCTGTCACTCAGTAAGCCTTGTCGCAAGTAAATTAAGGGATGCATTGCCAAATGGCTTACTTGGAAATTGTTGGGAGACTCTGCAATATGACTTCATAATCAAATGGAGGGATCGCTAAACGCCCGACATTGCACCTGTTAGCGGACTACTGTACAAATTATGACGTCATGATCAAATGGTGCGTCAAAGCATTGTTTAACAGGCCATTGAATATGACATCATAATATAAAATTCTGCAAGCAGGTGGGATAATAAACGTCTTCAATTTAAGGACAGATAAATTTTCAGCATGGACCAGACATGCATGTTTCGGGTATTTAACCCTCGTCAGTGATCCTCAATCTAAACAATGTAATATGGCCAAAGAGTATGAAAGTTGTTATGTCCAAAAATAATCCGAAAGACGTAGCAGGATGGGTGGGATATGATGCTACATGACCCACATTTTAGAAATTTCATGACATTTTGATAACATAAGTATTCGAATCGTTTAAGAGAAAGACGATCAACCGAAGTTGATCGAACTTGGCTACATGTGCCCTCGGGGACTCCTGGTCCACCAGCAGTGACACTCACCAAGTGGTTCAAATGTTATTCAATAGCATCATTTAAAAACATTTTCAGCATGGGATGTTAGATCAGTATTGTGATGAAGGCAATTATCAAATTCTATCATTGCATTATACAACCAGACTTGTCAGAATGACAACATAGCTCGCCGGTGGCAACCATATGTAAATTGCAACAACAACAATAAAAAAGGTCTTATCACAAGGAATGCACATGTGAAATATCAAAGCCCTATCACTTACCATTCAAAAAATATGGCCAAGGTTAAAGTTTTTCAAAAGTAGGTCAATCATCTCCAAGGTCAAGGTCACAAGGTCAAAAATTTTGGTATCCATGGAAACGTCTTGTCACAAGGAATACACATGTGAAATATCAAAGCCCTATCACTTACCATTCAAAAAATATGGCCAAGGTTAAAGTTTTTCAAAAGTAGGTCAATCATCTCCAAGGTCAAGGTCACAAGGTCAAAAATTTTGGTATCCATGGAAACGTCTTGTCACAAGGAATACACATGTGAAATATCAAAGCCCTATCACTTACCATTCAAAAAATATGGCCAAGGTTAAAGTTTTTCAAAAGTAGGTCAATCATCTCCAAGGTCAAGGTCACAAGGTCAAAAATTTTGGTATCCATGGAAACGTCTTATCACAAGGAATACACATGTGAAATATCAAAGCCCTATCACTTACCATTCAAAAAATATGGCCAAGGTTAAAGTTTTTCAAAAGTAGGTCAATCTCCAAGGTCAAGGTCACAAGGTCAAAAATTTTGGTATCCATGGAAAGGTCTTGTCACAAGGAATGCACATGTGAAATATGAAAGCCCAATCTGTATTGGTTTAAAAGTTATAAGCAAGGTTAAAGTTTTTGTGCACGCGCACGCTGACGCAGATGCCGACACCGGGGGTATGACAATAGCTCTCCGGACATTCGTCCCGGCGAGCTAAAAAGGATATGTACATGTAAGACATTTTTGTATATAACTTCTCATATTTACCCATATATTTTAAGATAAAGCTGGTTGAGGTCACAAATTTCTTGACCAGTGTGGTAGCTTCCTCCAAGAGGCTTGGGTTAGCTTGTATTGTCGTGATAGCCTGTATACATTCATGCATGATAGCTGTAAATATTAAGAAAAGATTTATTTATGATTAATGATAACATTGTCAAATTTTGTTTTACTTTCAAACTAAGTGTTCAACAAATATTCGTCATAATTATGTATAAAGTAAAGCATACAAAGTTTGGAAGGACAATTTAATTGAAGCTAAAATAGTTGAAAAAATGTCTCTAATTCAGTAATAGAGCTACATGTATATTGAATGTCTGTATGAAAAACATTTCAGTACCTCTTTAAATCACTTGGAGAGCTTTAACAACTTGTTCTCTTCAAGTAATTAACAGATAAGGAGCTCTCTTAATTTAAAGAGAACACTATTTGAGATTATTTTCATTTTGTGTACAATAAAACAGAAGAGTAGAATCTAGTTGCTTATTTATAGGACTTCAAATTTCTGCTTCAAGCATTTAATTTATATCTCATAATACGAAAAAATGGGAAAATATAATGCATTCAATCAAACAGGATATCAAATCTTACCTAATGCCATCTTTTCCTTTATATTAACTTTCTGTAAAAGATCTGAGATTAAAGGGTACAGTTCCTCACTCAATCTGGAAGGAAAGAAGAATACATTGGTATGAAGTTATGACTGGGGAAATTAGACTATACAAAAGTCATATACCTCGATTTAAGGTAGAGCATCCCTCAGGTCTCAAATGCTCATATTTCCTAAATAACAACTTTTACAATATTTTCATTTTTCCATACATTCAAAGCTTATGTTAATATACATTGTACAAACAAAATATAATTTGCAGTTTCATGATTATACCGAAAACTTAGCCCTTTGAACTTTAACATTGGACCCTATGGGAAAAGTATGAAAAATCCCTTTTTAGGCCATACAAAATTAATGTTTAGTTTGACGGGCACTTTTTGAGAAAAAAAAGTGAGGGAGGCAGGTTTTTTTTTTTGTTTTTTTTTTTTTTTTTTGCAAACGTGAAATTTGATGAATGTAATTTATCTTTAACCAAATTTCTAATTCTAAGTGTTTTTATGGTGAAAATACATTAAAACTTAAGTATAGTATGAAGTGGTAATGTTGAGTGCATTAATTATCAAGATAACCCAACGTCTTCCTGTAATATACTTATTGCATTTCCAAATCTGAAGTTTGCTTGATATTCTGTTATTTGGTCACACTTATTATATGTATCATATGACAGACGATGTCCTATGACAGACCAGTATGAAGATGTAGACTAAATACATGCATGTTGTACATCTGATTTATGCTAAAAAGGATCAACAATCTCTAGCCGTTGCCCTGTGTCAGGTTAAAACTTCAAATGACGTTAACATTTTGTAAACTACTTCTTTTAGTTGGAACTAAGTGAGTGAAAATCGTAATTGTTGCTCAGTGCTTAGACCGAACATTTGATCCTTGGCGTTGACAAAAGAGTAGAGAAAATACAAAGAAACTAGAAAGGTTTCTTGTTGCGGTTGCAACAAGAGTGTCTTCCTCCTATACAATTTTTGGTTTGGAAATATGAAGGACGTCACATTACATGTATTTATATTATATATTTAAGTTTTCAAATAGCAGTAACATTAATTAATTGTTGGTGAGCAACCATTTGATTTGGGGGGGGGGGGCAGGAATTCTATTGCCAGCCGGTAAAATTTTTTCAGCAATTTTCTGAGTAGGCCATTTTTTCAGCCATTACCAGAGTCGGAGAAAAATTTTCGCCGGTTCTTCGGGCCTGATTTAAACAAATTGTCAAATGTTGTGAATGTCTGTGTAAGTTAAACTCCCCGCTGTTACAGAGTATGAGTTAATAACCGTTCCTTCAGATGTCTCTTTGCAATTAGCGAATTCCAGACAGATTGTATGATGTTTAAATAGAACCTTTTCTAGATTTTTGTGCCTATGCGTATTAGGTCTCTGGTAGATACAGCTATGTGAACAGTTTGTATTTATATTAATTAATTTTTTGACTTTAAATTGTCTGGCACAAAGGGCAAGCAAAAATTTCCATATCATGCAATGTATCCTTACTTTTGCATGGTCCGGGAAAAAAAATGGCGGCCCTTTGGGCCGGAATATTTTTTTCAGCATTTTTCAGAGCCGGGATTTTTTTTTTTGCAAATTCTTCCTGCCCCCTTCCCCCATAAAAAAGGCGAGCTCGTAGCTGTAGAACCAATTTTCTTGAGAAGAGAAATGGTAATAACAAGTTACGTTCAATATATATATATATATATACCATGAGGTTCTCGCTGTGCAGGTTCAAATTTGGACCCCCCCCCCCCCTTCCCTTTTTTCAAAGTTTATTTTGAATTTCCATCATGGCGACATCGTTCAATATAAACAGAACTGTTTTCGAAAAACGAGGGGAGGGAAGAATGTTGGAGAAATTGTTCATCAATTTGTAAATAAACCAACCGAAAATTATGTTCGAACGTTTGCTAGAATTAGAAATTAAACTTGATGTTCAAAATATAGTTATTGAAGTTTAGAAACAGGTTTGTAGGTTAGAAATCGGAATCAAACTACCACTTTTTGTGTGTAAATTCTGGTTTGTAGCTGATCTCTTCTAAATTAATCAACTGTTTTAAAATCAAATTGTGTATATCGAAATGTACGTATTTATGAAAAGCATATTCATCATTGTCGTGAAATCGGAATTTGAAAATCTCAACACTGCTTTTCTCGAGTCGGACTCGGACTACCAATTTTAGTGTGCGCCCGATCTGTTGGCGTGAAGGTGTATCGAAATACCCAACTCAAAATTAATTTCGATGCTCATATCTTTTCAACAGTAAGAGATAGGAAAAATCAGAAAGACTAAATAAGACAGATATATGGATAAAAAATAATAATATTGAAATTTTTAGGAAACTTCATAAGCTTAATTTTTGTTTACTATTATAAGCAAAAAAGTGTCTTCCTCCTATGAACTTCTGAATTTGGAAATATGAAGGACGGTGAAGGACGTCATCGTAATAAATCGTTACAGTGTGCATCTAGCATTTCATATCTTGCATGGCTGTCGACTTTCAAAAAGAATGGAAATTGTAGATAGCAAAATACGAGATATTTAAGCTTACAAATAGCAAAACATGAAATTTTCGGTCCTTTTGAGTAATTCGACGCTCCCGTCAAATATTTGAATCTACTAAAAAACATGATAAAAAAAATAACAGAGACCAAAAATGAAAAAGACCAATCTAGCTTTTACTCCAAACGTAACGTTGGAGAACTTTCATTGTCCTAGCTTACAGGGTTCTTGAGAAATCGCTGATCCAATTTTCCACGGTTACGAAAACAATAGGTCTTCCGACGGAAGTCGGAAGACCTAACAAGTCCAGGCATTGGGAAGGCCCATTCTGATAGAAAATGGCCCATAAAATCGGCAACTCGCTGCGCCCTGGTGCCATTATTCTACGGCGTCCATTTTTGTTTTTTAAATCTATCTAAAATGAGTTAAAGAAGATTCTGTTCTCGTATTTACGTTGTAACGTAGATCTACACCAGAAGCAGTAATACAGAGATCACAGCTTTCTGTACATGGCCAGTCAGAACTCCAAGGCACAAAATTCTTCTGTTCACTGACAATTGAAAGGTCCTTTGCTATTTTGATACAATATTGATTTTTCTCCGACATCTGCGCCTGAGATTTAAATCTCCAACGTCCACTTACGTATCTTATCTACGTTAAGGTACTTGTGTATGCGTTCGTCCGTAAAATTATCATGTCATTTTTTAAAAGTGGTCAGTCAATGGGTACAAATTGAAGTAATAAAATTTGTACAGAAATATCTTCCCTAATATCAACAAAGCTGAAAATGAAGCTGCCCATACGTGGACACGAAAAATTCAGGAAAAGTGGCCGAAAGTTTGGTCTTGGCTGTTCTGTGATCCATGCTAAAAATGTACTGTAAATTATTCATTGGAAATGGTAAAATTGGGAATCTCGCGACAATAAAATGTGCTAACGTCTGATGCATAATGCATGCATATGCATAGCTTTTCGAAAATTGATCATTTTTGGAATGGCCCTTTCGTGAGGAAAGATGGCCCATTGTTTTTGAGAATGACCCATTGAAGTCCAAGTGGAAGGGGCCATCGTCCCATTGAGCAAGTTTTCCTTTCCGATCACTCCATGTCTGACAATTTAGTTTGAATTTTAACAACGATTACACAAGGGTACCCTGATCGATTCGTCATCCCTTTTCACTGTCGGACTTGAGCAAGTTGTCTGTAAATTTGAATTTCTATCCCTCGGAAAATTTGAAGTATCTGCGATGTGCTTAGGGTTTAATTGACCAGTTTATCCGAATCGAAATTAGGATCGTTTAGTATTTCTGCCCCTCCCCTCGATCCCGTCACCGGCGTTCCCGGGTGATCAATCTGACGTAAACTGTGAGTTCTAAGCAAAAATGTTTTCAAATTTCGAATAAATTAGATAATTTAACTAATAAAGAATAATGCTCTTGCACATTATCACAACAGAGTCAAGCATCATTTTACGTTACGTTACCTCGTCCGTGATATGGAATATACGCGTGGTCGCGATTACCGTACATACGGTAGCTCGGGTAAATAATACTTTTTTATGTAAACAAGTATTGAGTTACAGCTTTACAATTTATATATTTAGTGAAGTAAAGAATATGTAAACAAACAATTTGTATTAGCACGACATTTTACATTTGTATTAGCATGTTCAATTGACTACTTTAAAATTATGGCAAAACACGCATAAAAATCGGAACTGCGGCGGGTTTTTAGGCAATGCGGCGGTGCCCGTCAAACGAAATCTTAATTTTTTTTGGCCTTAGAGGTGATAAGATGTAACTATAGAATTTTCTTTTCCCAAAACCATATTTGTTTGATAATCTGAACAATATTCCAAAGAGAAATAAAACCCAAATTAAAATCTATCAGTATAATATTTCAGCAAAAATCTCTCAGAAATCGACAATGATATTCACTAAAAAGCCTACGCTCACGCAGCAAGATACGCCCGTTGGGATTTTTTTCACAACACCAAAATATCTAAGTCCCATAACTCCATAAGGACAAATCGGATGAACCTGAAAATGGAAAAGCGGCTTCCTCTTCAAAGTCTGATCACAATGTACAAATATTATGAAAATCTGTTGACGCATATTCAAGTTATTGCGTTCCATGCACCTATATTTTGCCCGTAGCTTAACATGTATGTGCATATAACCCCCCCCCCCCCCATTACACATAATTTCTGGATAATGTGACAAAAATTTGAGAATTCGTTATATATGTGAAAGAACATCCTTTCTACTTGAAGTATACAAAATTTCAAAACATTTTGACCAGAAATAGATTTTTAAAGAATTTTTAACTATTTTAGTATATTTTCACATTGTATCTAAAATATCTAAGTCCCATAACTCCGTAACGACAAATCGGATGAACCTGAAAATCAAAAGGCGGCTTCTTCTTCAAAGTCTGATCACAGTGTAGAAATATCATGTAAATCCGTTGACGCATATTCAAGTTATTGCGTTCCATGCGCCTATATTTTGCCCTTAGCTTAACATGTTTGTGCATATAACACCCCCCCTCCCATTACAAATATCTCAGTTATGCAACCAAAAAATTAAAAACCCATTACATATGTCAAAGAGCATCCTTTCTACCTAAAGTATACAAAATTTCAAAACATTTCGATCAAAAATAGATTTTTAAATAATTTTTAACTATTTTAATATATTTTCACTGTATTTTAAAATATCTAAGTCACATAACTCTGTAACGATAAATCAAATGAAACTGAAAATCGAAAGGCAGCTTCCTCTCCACAATCCAAACATAATGTATGAATATCATGAAAATCTGTTGGCGCATATTCAAGTTATTGTGTTCCATGCACCTATATTTTGCCCTTAGCTTAACATGTATGTGCATATCACCCACCCCCCTTCCCATTACAAATATCTCGGTTTTGCAACAAAAAAATTAAAAACCCGTTACATATGTCAAAGAACATCCTTTCTACTAGAAGTATACAAAATTTCAAAACATTTGGATCAAAAATAGATTTTTAAATAATTTTTAACTATTTTAGTATATTTTCACTGTATTTTAAAAATCTAAGTCCCATAACTCTGTAGCGACAAATCGGATGAACCTGAAAATCAAAAGGCGGCTTCCTCTCCACAGTCCAAACATGATGTATGAATATCATGAAAATCTGTTGACGCATATTCAAGTTATTGCGTTCCATGCGCCTATATTTTGCCCTTAGCTTAACATGTATGTGCATTTAACCCACCCCCCCTTCCCATTACACACAATATCTCGATTATGTGACAAAAAAATTAAAAACCCGTTACATATGTCAAAGAACATCCTTTCTACTTGAAGTATACAAAATTTCAAAACATTTCGACCAGAAATAGATTTTTAAATAATTTTTAACTATTTTAGTATATTTTCACTGTATTTTAAAAATCTAAGTCCCATAACTCTGTAGCGACAAATCGGATGAACCTGAAAATCGAAAGGCGGCTTCCTCTCCACAGTCCAATCATAATGTATGAATTTCGTGAAAATCTGTTGACGCATAATCAAGTTATTGCGTTCCATAGGCGGACGGACAGACGGACGGACGGACGGACGGACAGACGGACGGACTTCACCATACCATAATACGACCCGTCAAATGACGGGCGTATAAAAATAGGGTATCCAGGCATAAAATTACCAGCAATTCTGACCTGAGGGATACTCTACCTTAAGCCCAGTTCATATAGCTTAAATCAGGGCCCATTTGAAACTTGCTTATTTAATCAAACTTCATAACATACTTCATACCTTTCATGCATGAATGTGCTTTATGTACCCTGCAATTATTTCATTATGACTTTTCTTTACACTGTTTCTTGCTTTTAAGATTACATGTATATATATATTAGGGTTTCAAAGAAATAAACATATACCAAATTGAATTATTCATTACCTCTTATTATTATGAGCAAGGAGAGATAAAATTCTCAAAAGTTTGATCTGTGACCATGGCAACGGAATCCCATGATACTCAAAAGAAGATGGCAGACTTCTGGAAATGATTTGTCTCAGGATTTCCTTCATAGGGCTAAACAAGTCTGTGTACTTCCCGTGGTTTTTCTATAAAGATCACACACAAACAAATGTATCAAGAAACCATTTACATGTTCGGCAAATTCATTCATAAAATTCATTCATAAAATATGATGGGAAATTGTATTTGGAGATTTAGTATATTCAAGTCAATTTTCATTTATGTGGGCTTATTTCAGACTATTATATCATACTTTAAATGAATTGTGGGAAAAAAACCTCCGCCTATGTGCTGTTACATGGTTACTTTGGTATATGTATTCAAAAGCCATGTCTTCTACTAAAATGCTACCTCAATTCACTACTTTCTGTAGCTCAGATCTCAATTTTATACGTGTTGCCTCTATGCAAATGGTGCACAAATTTTGAAAAGTGCAAAAAACTTAAAAAGTAGGAATTAAACTTACCATGATTATATCATACCATACATTTAAAGAAGCCACCATGACACTGGGGTCCTTATCTGTTAACGATTGTCTTATACCATCCTCCAAACTCGATACTAATGCCGGTGATTTATGTAGGAAGCTATGAATACATTGTACTGCCTTAGCACGCACTATTTCCCTGAAAAAAAGTTTGGGTCAAATAAGACGCAATTTGATCAAGCAATTTTCCTGAATAAAAACTATTCTCTGAAATATGCATACTTTATTGTGAATAAAATTAACTTTCACATTTTTCTTTCCTTTCTGTGCAGAAATGACAACGCCATAATAGCATATCATTTGAAAATGTCACGTCATCTGACATGTGATACAGCTGTCACATGATACAAAACTAGAAATCTCTGACGAGACTGAAGCTCTTCTGGTGGTTTAGTAAAATTTATAGCTAAATGACACAATTATTTTCTAAGACCCAAGGGTAAGGGGCTAAAAATTAAAGTATATCAGATGCGCAAGCATAACATTAAGTGTAAGTCTAAACACAATGCAAAAATCTTTTTATCAGTCATACTTTCTAAGTAATGGTGTTCAGAAGATTACATAGAAAATGACCACATCCATTTTCTAAGACCCTGGAGGTCAGGGGCTTAAACTAATTATCTAGTGGATAAACAAACCATGTACCCTTTACATATATATTATGCAAAAAGAATTTTATACCCTATCAATTATGCACTCTGAGAATTGGTTTTCACAAGAATGCAAAATATATATATATAATATATATAGGAGAAAATGACCACACCAATTTTCCAAGGCCCTTGGGGTCTGAATCTCAAACAAAACATCAGGTACATGTACACAACTTGACCATTGACCCATCAAAAAGAATTGACTTTGTATCCTTTATACTTTCTGAGAAATGATGACCACAAAATAATAGTAAGCTATATATATAGGAGAAAATGACCACATCCATTTCCTAAGACCCTGGGGGTCAGGGACTCGGATGAAATATCAGGTGCACAACTAGATCATAAACCTTTTATATTGCAAAAAGAATTAACTTTCTATCATTTATACTTTCTGAGAAATGGTGACCACAAGATTACACAGGGTTATATAGGAGAAAATGACCACACCCATTTTCTAAGACCCTGGGGGTCAGGGGCTCAAACAAACTATCAGGTGCACAACTAGACCATAGACTAATCATGTTACAAAAAGAATTAACTTTCCATCACCAAAAGTTTCAGAGGACTTGAAACCACAAGAAATGTTTAACGGACAGACGCCGGACACAGGGCGATCACATAAGCTCAACTGGTCATAGACCAGTAGAGCTAATATCACGCATGTATTCATATCCCACTTTCATGGGCTTGCTCTGCAATACAATGCATATGTATGTAGGTATGAGAGAATATTCTAGTGTAGAGAAAATCTGAGAAATTGAAATAAATTACTTTATATATTTTATAACAGAGGGAAGTTGGATTTAGACTAAAGGGATAACATGTTTGTATTTGAATCATTTGCAGGCATAAATTGTATGATCTTTTAGTTGCAAACTTAAGTTTTAAAATCGAAAACATCAGCATCATTTCTATGTCTATGTCAATAGACTTACTTCAATTGTGATTTTAAAAACGTGTTTTACTGTACTTGAAGTACATGTAACAGACCTTGAATGTTTTAGTTTTTGTTGGACTGATGGTAAAACTTCATATAACAGACCATGGATATTTTAGTTTTTGTTGGACTGATGGTAAAACTTCATATAACAGACCATGGATGTTTGAGTTTTTGTTGGACTGATGGTAAAACTTCATATAACAGACCTTGGATGTTTGAGTTTTTGTTGGACTGACTGAAAAAACTTCATATAACAGACCTTGGATGTTTGAGTTTTTGTTGGACTGATGGTAAAACTTCATATAACAGACCTTGGATGTTTGAGTTTTTGTTGGACTGATGGTAAAACTTCATATAACAGACCATGGATGTTTGAGTTTTTGTTGGACTGACTTAAAAAACTTCATATAACAGACCCTGGATGTTTGAGTTTTTGTTGGACTGATGGTAAAACTTCATATAACAGACCTTGGATGTTTGAGTTTTTGTTGGACTGATGGTTAAACTTCATATAACAGACCTTGGATGTTTGAGTTTTTGTTGGACTGATGGTTAAACTTCATATAACAGACCTTGGATGTTTGAGTTTTTGTTGAACTGATGGTTAAACTTCATATAACAGACCTTGGATGTTTGAGTTTTTGTTGGACTGATGGTTAAACTTCATATAACAGACCTTGGATGTTTGAGTTTTTGTTGGACTGATGGTTAAACTTCATATAACAGACCTTGGGATGTTTGAGTATTTGTTGGACTGATTGAAAAACTTCATATAACAGACCTTGGATGTTTGAGTTTTTGTTGGACTGATTGAAAAACTTCATATAACAGACCTTGGATGTTTGAGTTTTTGTTGGACTGATGGTAAAACTTCGTATAACAGACCTTGGATGTTTGAGTTTTTGTTGGACTGATGGTAAAACTTCAGTGATCATCTCCTTGTTGACCAAACAGCAAACAGCAGAGAGACTAGCAAGGTTGTCCAATATATTAGTGCTCTGTAAATCCTACAAGAGACAAACTAGAATATCACCGACTGTCTTCTGAATATCCTAAAAATATAAACTGGTAGAGTACAAAAAAAATCTTGTCTCGGATTTCAACTAGTCTACCTTTGTCTTATTGTTTTACATGTGAACGCTGAAAGATTAAACAAAATCCATCTTGATGAAATTAACTTATATAAATAGATTTTGATAGATAAGATATATTCGTAACCTTTGTCCTATATCATATTCAAGCTGTTCCAGTCAAATACTGGGTGAATTTCAGTTTTGAATTAAAATTTTTCTTTGTTTTAATATTATAGTAATACATGTATGTACCTTCTGAATGGTGTTTATAAGCAGCAATATCAACTCATGATCTTCATGAAGTAGAATTGTGCACGCTATATAACCTAAAAAAAGATATTAGTCAAGCATTTATTTACAGAGCTAGAACTGCTTGTCTTAAACATGCTTTCATGTTTAAATGAAACTTTTAGTGGTAAGAATAGTTAACAATTGATAGAAAATGACCATTCATTGTCCAGGCTATTTCTAATGCATACTTAAAGTAATGTCATTTCATTAAAATTTATTGTTCCCTGACTATTTTACATTTGTCATATAGGAAACAAACTCCCTGTAAACACTGCTAACGCTTAGTTTGACTATTACATGTATTTACATTAATAGAGATTGCATTAGAGACTGAGCAGAAAAATATCTGCAGCCAATTTATGATAAAATTTTAAACAAACATCTAACTTCGTTTATGGCTTTACACCAAAAATGCCTGATTTGAAGACCTTAAACATATCTGTAAACCTTACAAGTTTTATGGTACATTAAATAAAAGTTTACCCATTCTCTTTTCAAATGCTGACCCTTGTTGTGCTAGCTTTACAGCATGAATGTATCCGAAGCTGACGTCATATCCCAGAATGCCACAGTATATAAGTTTACACAGAATCTCACACATCTGACTCTGAAAATAGACGATAAATGTCTGAAACATTAGAAAATTAATTTCAATAGGCCACTTGCCAAAATTCATAATGGCTGACAAAAGACGAAAAATGTCCAAGGTAGGCAATTTTCGCGCACTTTTTCATTGTTACATCTCAATGGAATTGCGTCTTTTAGCAGTGACGTCAAAATGTAAAACAACGCCAAAAGATGTTGACTCAGACATTTTGTGGTTTCTAACAAGATCAGAAAATGGTCTATTCATCAAATTGAATATTTCAAAAATAATTCTTTTTCTAATTTCACTATAGGGGGAGATAATTCCACACAGAATCAAAAGCCATCAAATAATGTACAATTCTCATTTTATAGAAAAAAAGTGAAAGATTCATAGTTTTAAAATTAAGTAAAACAGCTTTCCTTACTAGCATGACTAGGTTTGTGAAATAAATGTGTTACAAAACAGAATATCATCAATTTACATACTGTTTTGTCTATATATTGACAAATAATATGACTCTTTAAATAAAAAAAAGTGATCCCTAAGTGTCGCTATGCTTCGCAGGCGACACAAAAATTATTGTTTTGCTTCTTGCATCATTTACTGTACGTGCACTTATTTTAGCAGGATTCATATTTTAGTGGCATTAACGCTATAAAGACTGCGCTAATTCAAGACTATGCTAAATTATTGAACTTTTATAGATTAATGTTGAAAATAAGTCAGACGCGCTTCTTCATGATTATGCTAATATATCAATTTGTCCTATTTTACCGGGTTGTTTGTGCTAAAATTTGGTTGCGCTAAAATAAGTTCACATACAGTTTTATGTAGTAATCAAGACAAATTTAAAATGACATATAAAATCATATAAAGTTTCTATGGATGAATTACAACTGAATTGTACTTTTTTTAAGTACATGTATTTACCATGAAAGTAATCGATCAAAGTTCAGTCAGTTAAACAAAGTTTGATAGAAATCTGATGAGACAATATTGTGCCTTTAGAGAAGTGATTTCTCATCTACACAACTTATTTGTAACACATCTATACATGAGGATTTTGACTTTTATGTCCTACATTTTCTTCCTGCAAGACAATAGACTTTTTCATATTACCACCTGACTTGCATTTTAGACACAACAAAAAAAATTAAGGCCCGACATCACAACTTTTGACATTATTTTTAACTATAACATCATAAATCTGCTACAACTTCACAGTAAAAAGTAATGTCAAATGTTGTGATGACAGGTCTTTGCTTGAGTAAAATGCAAGTCTAACTGTAATAGGAACAGAAAATGGTCTATTAACTGGCCATCAGAAAGAAGTATACATGTACTTACAGCTGTAATATCTGGATGGGAGATTTTCTGTCTGATCTGTAACAACTCATTTCTAACATACTGTTCTTCTTCCTACATTAAAATATTAATCACAACTTTGACTGAATTTTCAATTTTTTACCATAAAACAGCATTACTTTTGGCTAATTCTAAGGTAAGGTATTACAATTTCAAGACTTTTTTAAGTTCTTTTAGAATATGAGACATTGACGTACAATGTAAATAGTAGTGTATTAGAGTTTAATTTAGAATTAGTACAAAGCACAATAAGTCTTATACATGTACATGTATGTTAATGTCAGTCCTCAAAAGTAAGCACTATATAGCCTGACACCTAGGGCTAGAAAATCTTGAATTTTATCAATACCTGTCAACTCTCCTTCTTTTGGGGGGAGACTCCCTTTTTTTTACCTCATCTCCCTCCTTGGCATTCCTCCCTCAAGGGAGACCAGATTCTCCCATTTTTTGCCCAATCACCCTCTTTCTCCCTCTTTTGGCATATTTACAGAAGATGAATAACTTTAAATAGTGACATTCAGAGCATTTCATGAGAAATTGCATGACCAAATGCAAGAAAAGATGTATAGAATGCAATAAATTATTGATACATGTTTCATAGTTTATAAATGTTTTTGCATTGAAATCTCAGCTCAATAAAATTACTGAAAAATTGGCTTTGGACAAAATGTGGCGATTCATTAAAAATGTAGCAAAATGGGTTCACGTGCATTCTCCCTCTTTTTCAAGTGCCAAGGAGGGAGATCTCCCTCTTTTTAAGATTTCAAAGTTAAAAGGTTATAATGCTTATGCAGTACTTCAACTGCTTCAAGTGAATTGCTTTTTTTTCAGTCAATATCAGATTTATCATATGCAGGACTGTTCTGCTGAGTTTCTGGAGGAGATCGATCAAGCTTTTTATGTCCACAATTATAGTAGTCACCGTAATCCCTAGAACTGGGCCGTTTTATAATGCTCGGCTAGCTGTTCACAGTTGCCTTTATCATTAAAATAACTGTGTCAACTGCCAGAATATGGCAGCATAATAAAACAGCCCAAAAGTGGAATACAGTTACTGCCTCCTCTGTGGCATTATCCCCATTGACTGTCAGAGCAGTTCACTTCAGAAATCAGAAAATTGAAGTTTTGTCTACCTGTCGGCAACTTTTCTGATTAAAATTTATTTAGGGGGATATTAGATCTCAAATTCTCATAATTATCGGTGTAAGTTGTATGTACGACCAATACTACTCTCATTATGACAGAAAATAGTTTCTGATGGGTAGTTTTCTGTGTTAATTTTAGTGTGACGTCAATTTGACATTCTCCATAATACTCAGTATGACTTACAGTGTCATCAGCGATGTATGACGCTAAAATTAACAATAGAAAACTCCCCATCCAAAACTACATTTTCTGTCAATGTGAGCATAGTATAACTGTATTAGTCATATGGACATGTAACTTACACCACTAGTTATGAGAGCGTGACAGGCGGAATGGAAAAATTGTGGCCATATATACTGATATATCAGGGAATCGAACACGAGACCTTCTGCTTACAGGGCAGATGTCTTACCAACTGAGCTAACCAGGGGATGATATCCGAACAGTCACAAGAGTTTAAGATCTATCCCCCTATATAAATTCTATCTGGAAAATTTACCAACAAAGTAGAGAAAACATCAATTTTCCGATTTCTGAAGTGAGCTGTGCGGACAGCAGAGTATAAATCAATCAATCAGTCTAACTCAGTCTATTTTGTTTTTAAATAAGCAACAAATCAAACGAACACTAAATGTCTTAGCTGAGTTGAGTTGCACCACAAAAGTTTGGAACGCTCTAGAGGAGAACCTCCTCCTTGGGGACGGGGGACCTGTCACAGCTGCTCCTAACAGATTCTGGGAGAAAAACTTTGGTATCGATGACAAAGTCTTTTCTACTATGTCTGACATCATCAATCTACATCGGTATTCAAGAAAATTTTGACTAAAACAATAGCAAAAAACTCTTTTTCAGCAACTTTGTAAAAAATTAAATTATCATACATATTTCTACTTTCATTTTCGATTTGCGGAACTCTTTTGGATTTTACATAGCACATAAAGGAAAACCAAGAGCAAACTGCTAACATGTACATTTCTTTCTTCAGCAATTATATTCATAAAGAAATTGAATCATGTATTCTTGTAAGTTAAAAACTGGGTCGTTGTACAATGATTTATTGTACACTGCCCGATTAATCTTTTACCCCCTCCCTCTTCAGCAGCCAAGCCGCCTCCTCCCTCCCCACTCAGACCCTAATTTCAATGGAAATTGGAATCTGAGGAGCTTCTTTACTTTTTGTCTACTGTCCTGTTCACTAATTCCAGAGCACCCTGTTTTCCCGGTTTTCTCTAAAATATGATAATGTCATCTTCCAAAAAGATATCAATTTTATTATATCTAAGTACTCCTTTAGTCGTAACAGAAAATACCATTCTTTTCGCTGTGCGTCAGCTAAGTTAGAAACAGGACGGAAAATAAAAAGTCTATGGGGATTTTCTATAGTAAAATCGCTTAAAATGTGTGACGTCGGTAGCTAATTGACATCACTGTTTACCATTGTTGACACGGAGAACAATATGGCGGCGGCTTGAAATTAACATGGGAATTTCCCGTAGACATTTTATTTTTTCATTTTGCGGGTTGAAGGCAGCTGATAGGGTAGGTTGAAATTAATTTCCAGTTACGACTAAAGGAGGTCAATTCTCAGAAACAATGATTCATAGCAAAATTCTTCAGACGACAGAATAAATCGCCCAAACAGGGTGCTCTGGAATTAGTGAACAGGACAGTAAGTGCAACCTCAGTTTCAAATGCGTGCTTCATAAAGGTGTGTGCATGGGGAAAATCAGCGATCAGAACATGTTCAATTATCAGTGTTATAATTTTCCACATCCCATCCATTAAAATAAAGCATGTGTATTGAAATGAAACAAACATTTGTTGAATCCTAACTGTCTGCGCGGCTCACTTCGGAAACTGAATAAACGCAAGTTTGACTACTTTATGATGCAAAAATATAAATGAACTTGATACCATTCAATAGATCACACTTAAGTCTTAAATTTTGGTAATGTTATATGATAGTGTCAGTACACCCAATCAAACTATATAGACAAAACAAGTTTTAGATGGGACATTTCCCATGCTAATTTTTCCCGTGACGTCGTGACATCCTCCATACATGTAGGCTCAATGTTAAACTTGGGGACGTCATGCTAAAATTTAACATTGAAAACCCCCTATCTAAAACTTACTTTGTCTGTATAATATGATTGCATAAACCCTCGACCACAGGCACATGTAGAAAGAGCGTCAATATCCTGTATGATACCCCTTTACACAGTCAGGGGTGCTACTTCAACAAGTAATTAATAAATTACTTCCACAAGTAATATCAAATGTACCCATGATTTCACATAAAAAGTTAAATAATGTCTTATTTCCTACGGCAAGTAAGAAAGTACAGCAGTAGAAGGCAAGAGCACTTCCATTATTTTCAAAAGGAAATAACTTTCTCAGAAGAAACTGTTTGAGTTAAGAAAGATAGCCGAAATTGTAGCCGAATTTCACTTAAAAAGTTGCAAATTTGTGCAAGTTTGTAACCTTGTAGATTTTTAAACAGAATTTTCATCTCAATAGCAATAATTTTCCTGTAAATTCAGACTTTCCTTTTCAAAATAAACTTTAAATATAATTTACGATAATTGTTTAAAGCTTTACTCCTTTCATTTAAAGATAAGCCCCTTTCAACAAATATTACTTAAATAAGTAATTTTAAGGGAATGGTTTTACCTTGATATTTCTGTTACTGAAGCAATTATTACTGATATGAGTAGCCCTTATAACAATTAAAAGCTTGAGAACTTTAAATGTGTATGCTACAATCATTACAAACCATCCATTGCCTTACTTTTTATGTATATTACTTGTATAAGTAATATGTTGCATGGACATCGCAAGTGAATCAGTTACTTTTAGAAGTAATTATTTTAGAAGGCAGAATTAGAAAGTTACTTAAAAAGGTAATTTTTTTAATTACTTGTTTAAGTAGCACCCCTGACTGTTACAGGTCATAAGAGAATATATGTATAGAAATACAAGGCTTCCGACGAATTTTCAGCTAGAAGTAGCATCTGCAATTTTTCCATTTGACAGGTTTGAAGGGCAAAACGGGGTATGACCATAAAAATTTATTTGTATATTTCATAAAAACATCAATAATTCTTCCAAAAAGACCTCATAACATAGCCTAATCGCCTACCAAAGTTGGACTGTTTTCTACTTTCTGTCTTTAATCTCCATTGCCAGATTGGACAAATACTGATTCATTCAGAGGCTTTAATTACTCTGCTTACTGTAAGCAGAGTAAAACACCTGGATGATTCAGACTAGCTAATCTGGCAATGGAGGTTCAAGATAGAACGTAGAAAACAGTCCAACTTTGGCGACGATTAGCTGGCTATGTTATGAGATCTTTTTGGGTGAATTATTGATGTTTTAAGGAAGTATACAAATAAATCTTTATGGTCAAACGCTGTTTTGCCCTTCAAATGCAAAAAACTGCAGAAATGTTACTTCTAGCTGAAATTTCGTCGGAAGCCTTGTCTCTCTATAGATACCAGTATTCTCTTATGACCATACAGGATATCGACGCTCTTTCTACATGTGCCTGTGCCCTCGACCATGTAATATATACCAAAATTTACAACTAAGCGATATCTATTCAATGATATAGATTTTATTTTAATTGTTGCATGACAAAGTTATCAAAATCTCGTTTATCCAGTTTCCGAAGTGAGCCGCATGGACAGTACCTGAAAATATGAAACTAATGGATTCAAACCATGTTTAAAAAAAATATAGTAGAATCATGGCAGATGCTGCAGATTACAACTGGTAGATAACACAGCAGAAACATGGATTAAAATGGATTATTTTTCACATTTTCAGGTAGGAGTCAACAACTGTGTGTTTCATTTCAATGCAAATGCATTAATTTTGGACAGGCAGTGGAAAATACACAGATAATCGAAAGATACACAACGAGCTTCGATCGCTGATTTTCCCCACACACTTTATGAAGCACGCATTTGAAACTGAGGTTGCGCTCAGACAAAAAGTCAAGAAGCTCCTCAGTTTCCAGTGAAATTACACTGACCCCAGACCGTGAGACATAATATTATGTCCCCAATGTAGTGAATCCCTCCTTTTGCTTTGCCCTTGCTAAATTGTGTATCTTTTGATATGTAATGTGATATTGTTCACTGTGAATGCTGTTGCAGATGATACAATTCCATTGATCTGTTACATCGCAGGGATTTATCGCACTTCTGGCCGCCTCACTCATTCACTCAGCTTTATGTACTATGGGTTATTTAAAGGGATCTATATCTAACGAAGGATTGACAAGCCATCGTTTCAGTCCTCATAAATAGCCTAATCAATGTCAAAGCCCAGTTTTCTTCGGTATATTCTGATAGATTAATACACACGCTTGCGACTACAGCGCATGCAGCATGTCCGTTCATATTTGCATTTAGTCATCTACCTAAACCATTGTTCAAAACTTGGGGCAACTTTTCTTCGCAAGTAAATTGGTGACGTCAAAACAATGGAGAACAATCAAAGAGTGTGCGAAAAACATTCATATAATATTTTTTGTTAGAAGTATTTGCGATCTTCCATATTCATACTGAATCATCATGCAAAATTTGAAATCAGTACCTCCCTTACAAGCCAAGATATACCCCCTACCATGTCTCATAGGAGCACCTCATAAAGGTGTCTGGTGATAATTATGCTTCAGCGATCAACTTGAGACACAGCTTAACATTGACCTTTTAATGATGCGAACATCTCATAACTTAATTAACATTACATTAAATTAGCCCCGTATATGCTTGGTACAATTTCAAATAAAGCCTTTAAGATTAACTTGAAAATTTATAATGACATTAGCGTTAGATCAGTGAGATTGAATTTAACATGTGGAAAGTTATGAATAATATGTGTGTGCATATAAGTGATTATTATAGAATAGACTTTTTGAGTATACATATTTTCCTTATTTTTAGATTGTGAATTCTCTTCAGTATGGACGTGACTTTGCTTCAGGTGTCATATTCAAATGAAGAAGGCAGAATGACGTCACTCTGTGAAGGCCATGATATTAATATTGATGCAGTTATTCAGAGTATAGAAAGCTTAGTAAGTGGTCTTTCAAAATGATATCATATTTTCTGTTTCCATGGATACGCTACATCTTGTGGATCCAAGATTTAAAAAAGGGAAGGCCCATGATTTGATGAAAATAATGTAAAGATAAAACCAAAGTCTTGCTAAAGTTAGTCTAATATACTGGTATGTGTGTTCATACAAATATATTTACATTACTAGTAGACTCCCCATGTTAAACACCCTTTAGGCAAGTAGAATTATATTCCAATAACTTAAGTTGCTATTGTGACATCACGTTCAAGATTTGCATGTAGGGAGAATTTACCAACGTTCAAATACATTTGACGCTAGAACATGCAAAAAGTGCGAAGTGCATGCAAATAAAAATGACCGATATTTAGAATAAATGTGAATATAAGTAATGACTGTCTTACTTTTGGTGTTCATGGGTGTATAAATCTGGTTGGACGCATACAAATTTTTCGAGAATCGCTTTGCAATTCACGGAATTTGCACTTGATCAACCAGAATTATACACCCATGAACAACAAAAGTAAGACAGTAAAGTAACATGACTTGTATAACTTTAGATGCGACATTGACATGAATATATTCATGGTTCAATCAACAGTGATAAGGAAGAAAATTATGTTCATGGGTCATTTTCCATGATTTTCTAGAATTTCAGTGAGCTATTGCGTGAGAAAGTACTGAGACTTCTATGGGCCATTTCTCAAATTAATGGGACTATTATGGCACATGGTTCTAAAATTTCAGTGAGACTTCAATGGGCCCTTTCTCAAATTAATGGGACTATGGTCCTTCTCAATCACTGAGTCAACTAGATATGACCTTGCAGCTCTAATTAAAAAGAAAATATATTATTTATCATGTTTATATGTACACATTTTTAGCTTCCCTAATTTGGCCTTTATCAAGTGTAAAAACGATGATGTATACGTCAACTAAGTGAAATCATTGGGAGCATTCATTGCAGATGTGTGTTTTTTAATCCTTCCCTCTGGAAGAACATTTTAATCTGTTGGAAACTTTGAGCATGTTTAGACTGATGAATTTGAAGGATGAAGAAGTTTATTTTTTCACTGGAAGGGTTGGGAGTTTTCAGTTTGCAAAATATAAATACATGTATTAAAAAATTTTTACATATTCTTTTGAAATTTACCCATTGTTTTGACATTTTCAGTGTCTCAAGCTGTCACTATTTGGTCATGAGTACATCCTGGTTACTGCTTCACATACAAATACTTATGATGACAGACAGATTGGTTCTGCATTCGGCCTGAAATTCCTAAACGATCATAAGGATCTTGTTGAAGAGTTTAAGAGAAATTCAAAGGGTAAGTCTACCAAGAGTGAAGATGTGCTTAACTATAGTTCGCTGTTGTCTGATTTTCATTTTACATCACCAAATTACAAACAGCAAGCAGAGTTCATGAAAAGTATTGGTTTTATCTGATATGCTGATAAAAATTATTTGGTCCGATAAAACTAACGGTGTGTCTATTATTTGGACCTATAAAAATTCCCAAATGTCTGACATTTCATTGGGTGATTTCAAGACCTCTGAGCAAGGAATAGAAATGATTCCTTCATCTTCTGATATGAATGTTTAAAATTGGCATTTGTATTAAAGATATTTATCAAATGCTATAAAGGAAGAAGAGAGGTTCTTTGTCAGTTATGTTGGGCTCAATTTACTTACTGAACAAATTATACATGTATTTCTATCAAAGTTACAGTGATGATTCAAGCATTACAGGACTCTGGTAGTCCAGTTATGAGACACCGTACTGTAAAAGAACCTTGCTTCAGAAACATCTTTATCAAAGGATACAAAAGTCTCTTTGATGTTGTTTGTAAAGATGTTGACAAACAGCATCTTTACAAAATCCATTTTTATTACTGTAAACAATGTGATAAAATATTAGATGCTGTGATATACAACATCTTTACAAATTTATTTTTATCAATGCCTTTTCTGTTTACCTACATAGGACTAACAATTGTGAAGAGTGATGTCCCCTTTGAGAATCTGTCGTGTCAGGAGCAAAGTTACCCATCAGTCAACAAAAGAAAGAGAACGGCTAAGGATGCTCAAATTGGAGATTTGAATATCCCATCGTACTTAAGCAGTGCCTCAAGCCTTGTTAACTTCCAGAGGGATGATAGTGCTAATTTGGTAGAGGAGAGTAGCCGTGCCAATTTTAATGCAAGACTAA
The DNA here is from genome assembly GCA_028142955.1 of Pinctada fucata. Classification (NCBI taxonomy): domain Eukaryota; kingdom Metazoa; phylum Mollusca; class Bivalvia; order Pterioida; family Pteriidae; genus Pinctada; species Pinctada fucata. Next base: position 3,619,065 of record AP027105.1, read on the forward strand.
AGGATATGATAGATGAGGCAGTTGACAGGCTGGAAAACAATTTGAGAGAAACAAAACAAGCTAGCTCTGTGGACCAATCAGAAATGGGAAAGACACTTCATCGGGAGACACCAAAGTCTGAGAGATTTGATTCCTCTGATGATGATGCACCTGGAAATGAAATGAGAGAGAGAATTACGCCTGCGAAATTTTGCCTTTCCGATTTGAGACTCGGCATGCCAATAGTAAAACTGAAGGATATATCGAAAGTGCAGGATAATGATAAACTGAATAGTAATTTGCATAATGATGGTGCTGAGCTTTTATCCAATCAAAATAGACTTGCAGATGGAGAATTCAGAAGCAAGGTGGAGGATATGGATTTGTCTGCCAATCAAAGACGACTTGATGTTGAAAGCGATAACGATTTTGAGAATGAAGATTATGACGTAGATGACAATGATGATGATGATGATGACTACCATCCAAGCAATAATAATGAAAGTACTGAGCAGACGGCAAAAAGTCGGAAGGAGAAGAGTAAATCTGATGATGTAGCTCAGGAAGAAGGAAGTTGGTCAGATCGTTCTAAGATTGTGGACTCTGAAGAAATCCAGTTTTTAGAAGTTGGAGATAAGTTTGAGTGTTTGCATTGCCACAAGTTGTATGCAACAAAAGAAAGTATGCAAAAGCATAAGAGTTACTTGATGCAAAGAAGAAAGAAGGGGAAAATTCCAGAGCAGCATAAACGTGATAAATCACCCATCTCGTCTCTAGGTTTGGAGTATAAAGTCATTCGCAATAGAGACGGAAGCGATAAGTACAAGTGTTTGCATTGTCAGTTTGTGTATTCTAGTAAGTCAAATCTAAATAGACATCATGAAAAAGTGAAGAGAAAAATGTTAGGGAAGGAATTGGAAAGTTCAACTAATCAAGTTAATTGCAATACTAGCATGTCAATTCTTGATGCCCACAAACATACCGGTAGTTTGGATGGAAAAATCTCAGAGCAGGATAAATCAACAGTGACTGCCTCTTCTTCAACTTTGGAGTATGAAGTCATTTCTAATCAAGATGGAAGTGAAAAGTACAAGTGTTTGCATTGCCAGTTTGTTTACTCAAATAAGTCAAATCTCAATAGACATCATGAAAAAGTAAAAAGGAAAATTTTGGCAAAGGAATTGGACAGTTCTACCAGTGCTCACTGTGACAAAAATTTTACAAGTGTGACAGCACGCAATGCTCACAATTGTAGATTTGACAAGGAAATTTCGGAGCAGCAGAAATCTACAGTCTCGTCTTCAACTTTGGAGTATGAAGTCATTCACAATCGAGATGGAAGTGAGAAATACAAGTGTTTGCATTGCCAGTTTGTCTATTCTAGCAGATCTAATCTGAACAAGCATCAAGGAAAAGTAAGGAGAAAAATTTTAGCAAAGGAATTAGAAAATTCAACTCATCTCAAATGTGTATACTGTGACGAAGAATTCACGAGTACATCAACATTCAATGCTCACAAATGTGGAGATGAAGCTTCTAAGTCAGACACAAATTTCAAATGTGCGAAGGTTGGTGATAGTTATAAATGTTTTCACTGTAATGAATTTTTTACCAGTCTTGCAAATGTAAAAAAACATCAGGACAGAGTTTTAGAGAGTGAGGTTAAGAATAAAGGAAAAATAGGACATATTCACGTTACAGATCTGAATGACGAGCGAGATGGCTACGAGTACAAGATATCTACGGATGAGAACGGAAGCGTACGTTATGAATGCCTCCATTGTCAGAATGTTTACACAAGAATGACGTCATTGAGAAAGCATCATAGAAAAGTGAAAAGAAGTGAATTAGGCTTACCAATAGATCCGTCAAGGGACAAGAGTGGAATAAGGAAGTTCATTGTCAAGCGGAAATCTTTAGCGAGTAGTTTCTCGGGAATGAAAGGGGATGAGAAGGAAGACAAAGATGTCTCGAATCTAAAATGTTCCTATTGTGATGAGATTTTTGACAATCTTACAGCAGCGAAAAATCACTCCAAACAAAACAACCATCTATTTTGTACGCAATGTCCAATATGCAGACAGATATTTGCTCGAGAGAGTTCTGTGCTTGTGCACGCTATGAATATGCATTTCAAATGCTCAGAGAAGGAAAGTATGGTTGAGAATGAGAATGAAAAAGTCAGTGGACAGTGTTTAATTTGTGATGAAATGATAGAGTTGGAGGAACGGATAGTAGAACATTTGAAATTTCATCAAAATGATTATTCAGTAATATGCGATTCTTGCCCATTGAGATTCAATGATGCTGAAGCCAAAGTGAAGCACGTCATGAACTGTCACCATGCTCCATCTAATGTGTTCTCATGTTTAAAATGCCCGCAGAAGTTTAAGTACATGTTCGTATTAGACGCCCATGACTGTTCAAAATCATTCGAGGAGAATATGAGAATTGTAAATGATCGAATAAATGATGAATTTGTGTGCTATGTGTGCAAAAAGAATTGTGGCACCAATAGGAAAGGATACATGGTGCATTTATTCACACATAACACAGTTTCCCTCTATAAGTGCCACGTGTGTCACAAAAATTTCAAACAAAAAAATAGCCTCAGGAAACATTTGCTTTGTTCTCACGCTGCAAAGAAGAAGTATATTTGTCACACATGTGGCAAACTCTTTACGCACAGCTGTACACTGGCGTCTCACATCAAAATCCACCATCTTGGAATCGGTACAGATGTTCCATGTCCAGTATGTGGGAAAATTCTCTCTAGTATGTATCCAGTTTTATTGTTTTACTCATTCATATTGAATATTGATGAGCATTTCTAATTCTTTCAGTGGCGGAATTAGGTTATCGGTTGGAAAGCTCAGACGGTAAAGTGTCTGCTTAGAAGCCAGAACAGTTTTGATTGGATCTTTACCAAATTTCATTCACTTAATGCTTATATCAAGAGGAAGAACCCTATTGATTTTCAAGGTCATAGGTCAAGGTTACAAATGGAAAATACCCTGTTTGTAAAATTCTTGTATACAGCCTAGAGTGTACAGTTTTGATTGGATCTTTTCTAAACTTCGTACACTGACTGCATATGACTAGAGTAAGAATGGTATTGATTTTCAAGGTCATAGGTCTAAGGTCAAGGTCACCAATTGGAAATGTTTAAAATCCTTGTATACAGAGGGCTCAGTTTTGATTGGATCCTTATCAAACTTCACTCATTTAATGCTTAAGACAAGAGAAAGAACCTTATTGATTTTCAAGGTCAAAGGACAGGGTTACAGATTGAAAATGTATAGAAGCTTTGTATACAGCCTAGAGTATGCAGTTTTTTATTGGATCTTTACCAAACTTCATGCACTTACTGCGTATGACTTGAGGAAGAATCCTATTGATTTTCAAGTCATAGGTCAAATGTCCAGGTCACAAATTGGAAATGTTTAAAATCTTACAGCCTTGAGGGCACAAGTTTGATTAGATCTTTACCAAAGATATTGGTTTTTAGCTCACCTGAGTGAAGTTAAAGTAAACTTTTGTCATACCTCGCTGTCTATTGTCAATCTGTCATCCGTCTGTCTATCTGTCGTAAACTTTTAACATTTTCAACATCTCCTCTGCAACTAATGCACAGAATTCAACGAAACTTTACAGGAAGCAAGTACTCAAGGTCCTCTACCAAATTTGTTTTTTTCTTCCGATCAGTCAACAAATATGGCCGTCAAGGGTCTGATTACCTGGCGCATTTTCAACATCTCATTTGCAACTGCTGCACATAATTTCATGAAAACCTACAGGAAGCAAGTGTCAACAGATACAAAGACAAATTTTGGACAGTGGTTCTTGTTATTTATAAAATGCTATATACATGTATAGTATTTATGTTTATTTTGAAAATAATGAATATCTCTATCTCTGGTACATTTCTTATTATTCCCTGGCAACATAGTTGCAGGGAGATATAGTAATGTCGTAATTCGTGTGTAAGTGAGTGTGTGCATCACACTTTTTGTATACAGCCTAGAAGGGGCAGTTTTGATCAGATCTTTACCAAACTTCATACACTTATTGCTTATGACTAGAGCAAGCCTATTGATTTACAAGGTCATAAGTTAAAGGTCAAAGTCACAAATGGGAAATGTTTGAAATTCTTGTATACAGCCTAGAGGGCACAGTTTTGTTTGGATCGTTGCCAAACTTCTATGTGAGTACATTGACTATGATGCCATGGGAGGGGATGCTATGCTTTGCGTTGCTTAGTCTTTGTTGAAAATGTATCAGAAGCAGAATACCACTTCCACTGTTCTCAGGTGAGCGATGTGGCCCATGGACCTCTTATTTAGAAATTGTCTTTAGTTAAAGGCTGCTGCCTATTTGTATGTGATTACATTGATATTAGTGCTGTGGGAAGGGATGCTATGCTTTGCGTTGCTTATAGTTTTATATTTATTCATTTATTTTTTAGGTCATCAGTCACTGGAAAAGCACATGCAGACCCACTCGAATACGCACAAGTTTATGTGTGATATATGTGGGAAAGGTTTCCATCAAAAATCCAATATGACCAAGCACAAGCAAGTCCACAATGAAAATAGACCATTTGAGTATGATCTTTATTCAAAATATAGTTTACTCTAGTTTGCTCAAACTCAGTTGAAACTGGAATTTCCGCATAACTCTTACTGTGTTTTAAAATTCCCGATTCTCTGCCATTGGTTTCTATGCATTTTCACTCCTGTTAACTCGAATTTTTAACTTTTAACTTTTCGTTCATTCGAACTAATTTTTATGTCCCATATTCATTTTACCTTGAAAATTTACCTTGATTAGTAGAACCACAAATAAAGGTTATAAGTTTGTACAAATGCTATTTACAAATGTATATAAAAGGGAGTTCTGTGGACAGATGCGTAAACAAAGTTTGGGGGGTATATAGGAAACACCCTGTCTGTCCGTCCGTCCGTCCATCCGTCCGGTTAAGAAGTTCCTAAAGCAGATAACTCTTCAAGTATAAGTGATAGGGCTTTGATATTTCATACATACATTCACCATAACAAGTACTACATTTTGATACCAAGACATATGACCTTGACCTTGAACTTTGACCTTATAGTAACATTTTGGTTAAGAAGTTCTTAAAGCACATATTTTTTTCACATATAGGTGATAGGGCTTTAATATTTCATACATACATTCACCATAACAAGTACTACATTTTGATACCAGGATATTTGACCTAGTGACCTTGACTTTGAACTTTGACCTTATTGTAATATTTTGGTTAAGATGTTCTTAAAGTGAATATCTCTTCAAGTATAAGTGATAAGGCTTTAATATTTCATACAGACATTCATCATAACAAGTTTTAATCGAAGACATTTGACCTTGTGACCTTGACCTTTGACCTACTTTTAAACTATAAGAGATATGGCTTTGATATTTGACATATATATTCCTCATGACGAAAGCTTTCATTTGATACCATGACTTTTGACCTAGTGACCTTGACCTTTGACCTACTTTTAAATTATAAGGGATAGGGCTTTGATATTTCACACATATATTCCTCATGACGAAAGATTTTATTTGATATCATGACTTTTGACCTAGTGACCTTGACCTTGACCATTGACCTACTTTTAAACTATAAGGGATAGGCTTTGATATTTCACATATAGATTCCTCATGACAAAAGATTTCATTTGATATCATGACTTTTGACATAGTGACATTGACCTTTGACCTACTTTTTAACTATAAGGGATAGGGCTTTGATGTTTCACATATAGATTCCTCATGATGAGAGCTTTCATTTGATATCATGACTTTTGACCTAGTGACCTTGATCTTGAACTTTGACCTACTTTTAAACTATAAGTGATAGGGCTTTGATATTTCACATATATATTCCTCATGACGAAAGCTTTCATTTGATACGATGACTTTTGAAATACATGTAGTGACCTTGACCTTTGACCTACTTTAAACTTTTAGGGATAGGGCTTTGATATTTCACTTATAGATTACTTATGACCAGAGCTTTTTTCGTCACGTGGTAAATGAATCCGTTTAGAGAAAAACGTCCCATGGGGAGTATAATTCTTCCACTTTAGGGCAGTTCTAGTTTGCTCTGGACTTGCAATTTGTACTTTTTAAGTAGGTTGATCCTTAAAATTAGACAGTATACCAGTATACTTTTCTGAACAATAATAAAGAAAGGGGAGTAAATCTGATTGAAAATTGATCGCTGGTCATATACTCAGTAAGTCAAACTTCTGATAAGTCGAACTTATGATTTCTGATGGTCTCTTGAAGTTTGACTTATCGAGAGAGGACTGTATCATATAAAACATATTTCTGGTTGTAAAATGGCAGAACTATATTGAAATCATTGACTATGTTTTCCTACTGCTAGTCCGTCCATATGTCATCATTTTGGTATTGACTCAAAATTTTCAGCCTACAGCTCATATTTGGCTAGAACGAAACTTTTGTAAATGCATCCCATTTTAAAAATTTTAACCTTGACCTTAACTTTTCCTTGTAAAACTTTAAAACTGTTGACTTTTTTACCTTAACTTTTGAATTTTAAGTGGTAAGACTTTCATATATAATATACAAAACCTTTATTTTTAACCTTGTGACCTTTATCCTTAAGTTTAAACTTACCTTGAAAAAAACTTTAAACCATGCATGTCTTTAACTTTTGAATAGGCTGTCATATTGACATTTTGAATTTTCTAGTATTTCAAAAATTGACCTTATCTATTATTCTAACCTTCTCATTGAATAATATTTTTTACTAGAGTATTAGATGATCCTTTGGGTCTAAAAATTCTGCAAAACCCTCAGCTATCTTCAGTTTAAAGTTTCTTTGATCAGAACTCAGGCACAAGAGAGTTCAATATACATGTTTGTACATGTACATGTATTTGGATATGCTATTCTTTTGACAAGACCTTTCGTTGATTGATTTTTTTAGCTCACCTGAGCCAAAGGCTCAAGTGAGCTATTGTCATACTGTGGCGTCCGGCGTCCGTCGTCCGTCGTCCGTCGTCCGTCGTCCGTCCGTCGTAAACTTTTAACATTTTCAACTTCTTCTCAAGAACGGCTGAAGGGATTTTGATGAAACTTGGTATGCATGAAGTACTAAAGGTCCTCTACCAAGTTTGTTCATTTCGGCTCGATCCCTTCAGGGGTGGATCCAGGGCGGGGTCAAATAGGCCCCGGAGGGTACCCCTCTTCAAAAATCTTCTTCTCCAGTTCCACTGAATGGATTGAAAAACTAATTGTATCTATGTGATCTAGAAGGATGTATGATTCAAGTTTGTTCATTTCGTTAAAATCCGACAACTAATTTTTGACGCGTTTTTGACGTCTTTTCGGACTTAGTCAGAAATGCACATTTTTGCACTTTTTCTTTAAATAACTCAATAAGTGTATGATTTTACACACTCATTTACTACATATTTATCATATTTAACTTACTTAATGCTTTGATATGTATTTTATGCTTAAATTTTATTTTTTTGATTTTTTATGAATTTTTTTCTTATGTAAAAAGGAAGGGGGGGGGGGTGATTTTCATACATTTTCTGCTTCTTTTCTATAACCACTCTTCAGATTGTCATGACAATTTGTAGGTATGAGGTACTCATGCATGGTACCCTACAAGTGAAAGAATTTTGTCCAGATATCCACTTTTGGATTTTTAAGGAATATTTTTTAAGATTGTACATAGGTATAATGTATGTTTTCCATGCCCAATGGACCCATGGGGAGTGGCTTCAAACCCCGGCGGGACCCCAACAAAATTTTTTTCCCTTTTTATTAGCTCACCTGAGCCAAAGGCTCAAGTGAGCTATTGTCATAGTGTGGCGTCCGGCGTCCGTCGTCCGTCGTCCGTCCGTCGTAAACTTTTAACATTTTCAACTTCTTCTCAAGAACGGCTGAAGGGATTTTGATGAAACTTGGTATGCATGAAGTACTAAAGGTCCTCTACCAAGTTTGTTCATTTCGGCTCGATCCCTTCAGGGGTGGATCCAGGGCGGGGTCAAATAGGCCCCGGAGGGTACCCCTCTTCAAAAATCTTCTTCTCCAGTTCCACTGAATGGATTGAAAAACTAATTGTATCTATGTGATCTAGAAGGATGTATGATTCAAGTTTGTTCATTTCGTTAAAATCCGACAACTAATTTTTGACGCGTTTTTGACGTCTTTTCGGACTTAGTCAGAAATGCACATTTTTGCACTTTTTCTTTAAATAACTCAATAAGTGTATGATTTTACACACTCATTTACTACATATTTATCATATTTAACTTACTTAATGCTTTGATATGTATTTTATGCTTAAATTTTATTTTTTTGATTTTTTATGAATTTTTTTCTTATGTAAAAAGGAAGGGGGGGGGGGGGGGTGATTTTCATACATTTTCTGCTTCTTTTCTATAACCACTCTTCAGATTGTCATGACAATTTGTAGGTATGAGGTACTCATGCATGGTACCCTACAAGTGAAAGAATTTTGTCCAGATATCCACTTTTGGATTTTTAAGGAATATTTTTTAAGATTGTACATAGGTATAATGTATGTTTTCCATGCCCAATGGACCCATGGGGAGTGGCTTCAAACCCCGGCGGGACCCCAACAAAATTTTTTTCCCTTTTTATTAGCTCACCTGAGCCAAAGGCTCAAGTGAGCTATTGTCATAGTGTGGCGTCCGGCGTCCGTCGTCCGTCGTCCGTCGTCCGTCCGTCGTAAACTTTTAACATTTTCAACTTCTTCTCAAGAACGGCTGAAGGGATTTTGATGAAACTTGGTATGCATGAAGTACTAAAGGTCCTCTACCAAGTTTGTTCATTTCGGCTCGATCCCTTCAGGGGTGGATCCAGGGCGGGGTCAAATAGGCCCCGGAGGGTACCCCTCTTCAAAAATCTTCTTCTCCAGTTCCACTGAATGGATTGAAAAACTAATTGTATCTATGTGATCTAGAAGGATGTATGATTCAAGTTTGTTCATTTCGTTAAAATCCGACAACTAATTTTTGACGCGTTTTTGACGTCTTTTCGGACTTAGTCAGAAATGCACATTTTTGCACTTTTTCTTTAAATAACTCAATAAGTGTATGATTTTACACACTCATTTACTACATATTTATCATATTTAACTTACTTAATGCTTTGATATGTATTTTATGCTTAAATTTTATTTTTTTGATTTTTTATGAATTTTTTTCTTATGTAAAAAGGAAGGGGGGGGGTGATTTTCATACATTTTCTGCTTCTTTTCTATAACCACTCTTCAGATTGTCATGACAATTTGTAGGTATGAGGTACTCATGCATGGTACCCTACAAGTGAAAGAATTTTGTCCAGATATCCACTTTTGGATTTTTAAGGAATATTTTTTAAGATTGTACATAGGTATAATGTATGTTTTCCATGCCCAATGGACCCATGGGGAGTGGCTTCAAACCCCGGCGGGACCCCAACAAAATTTTTTTCCCTTTTTATTAGCTCACCTGAGCCAAAGGCTCAAGTGAGCTATTGTCATAGTGTGGCGTCCGGCGTCCGTCGTCCGTCGTCCGTCGTCCGTCGTCCGTCCGTCGTAAACTTTTAACATTTTCAACTTCTTCTCAAGAACGGCTGAAGGGATTTTGATGAAACTTGGTATGCATGAAGTACTAAAGGTCCTCTACCAAGTTTGTTCATTTCGGCTCGATCCCTTCAGGGGTGGATCCAGGGCGGGGTCAAATAGGCCCCGGAGGGTACCCCTCTTCAAAAATCTTCTTCTCCAGTTCCACTGAATGGATTGAAAAACTAATTGTATCTATGTGATCTAGAAGGATGTATGATTCAAGTTTGTTCATTTCGTTAAAATCCGACAACTAATTTTTGACGCGTTTTTGACGTCTTTTCGGACTTAGTCAGAAATGCACATTTTTGCACTTTTTCTTTAAATAACTCAATAAGTGTATGATTTTACACACTCATTTACTACATATTTATCATATTTAACTTACTTAATGCTTTGATATGTATTTTATGCTTAAATTTTATTTTTTTGATTTTTTATGAATTTTTTTCTTATGTAAAAAGGAAGGGGGGGGGGGGTGATTTTCATACATTTTCTGCTTCTTTTCTATAACCACTCTTCAGATTGTCATGACAATTTGTAGGTATGAGGTACTCATGCATGGTACCCTACAAGTGAAAGAATTTTGTCCAGATATCCACTTTTGGATTTTTAAGGAATATTTTTTAAGATTGTACATAGGTATAATGTATGTTTTCCATGCCCAATGGACCCATGGGGAGTGGCTTCAAACCCCGGCGGGACCCCAACAAAATTTTTTTCCCTTTTTATTAGCTCACCTGAGCCAAAGGCTCAAGTGAGCTATTGTCATAGTGTGGCGTCCGGCGTCCGTCGTCCGTCGTCCGTCGTCCGTCCGTCGTAAACTTTTAACATTTTCAACTTCTTCTCAAGAACGGCTGAAGGGATTTTGATGAAACTTGGTATGCATGAAGTACTAAAGGTCCTCTACCAAGTTTGTTCATTTCGGCTCGATCCCTTCAGGGGTGGATCCAGGGCGGGGTCAAATAGGCCCCGGAGGGTACCCCTCTTCAAAAATCTTCTTCTCCAGTTCCACTGAATGGATTGAAAAACTAATTGTATCTATGTGATCTAGAAGGATGTATGATTCAAGTTTGTTCATTTCGTTAAAATCCGACAACTAATTTTTGACGCGTTTTTGACGTCTTTTCGGACTTAGTCAGAAATGCACATTTTTGCACTTTTTCTTTAAATAACTCAATAAGTGTATGATTTTACACACTCATTTACTACATATTTATCATATTTAACTTACTTAATGCTTTGATATGTATTTTATGCTTAAATTTTATTTTTTTGATTTTTTATGAATTTTTTTCTTATGTAAAAAGGAAGGGGGGGGGGGGTGATTTTCATACATTTTCTGCTTCTTTTCTATAACCACTCTTCAGATTGTCATGACAATTTGTAGGTATGAGGTACTCATGCATGGTACCCTACAAGTGAAAGAATTTTGTCCAGATATCCACTTTTGGATTTTTAAGGAATATTTTTTAAGATTGTACATAGGTATAATGTATGTTTTCCATGCCCAATGGACCCATGGGGAGTGGCTTCAAACCCCGGCGGGACCCCAACAAAATTTTTTTCCCTTTTTATTAGCTCACCTGAGCCAAAGGCTCAAGTGAGCTATTGTCATAGTGTGGCGTCCGGCGTCCGTCGTCCGTCGTCCGTCGTCCGTCCGTCGTAAACTTTTAACATTTTCAACTTCTTCTCAAGAACGGCTGAAGGGATTTTGATGAAACTTGGTATGCATGAAGTACTAAAGGTCCTCTACCAAGTTTGTTCATTTCGGCTCGATCCCTTCAGGGGTGGATCCAGGGCGGGGTCAAATAGGCCCCGGAGGGTACCCCTCTTCAAAAATCTTCTTCTCCAGTTCCACTGAATGGATTGAAAAACTAATTGTATCTATGTGATCTAGAAGGATGTATGATTCAAGTTTGTTCATTTCGTTAAAATCCGACAACTAATTTTTGACGCGTTTTTGACGTCTTTTCGGACTTAGTCAGAAATGCACATTTTTGCACTTTTTCTTTAAATAACTCAATAAGTGTATGATTTTACACACTCATTTACTACATATTTATCATATTTAACTTACTTAATGCTTTGATATGTATTTTATGCTTAAATTTTATTTTTTTGATTTTTTATGAATTTTTTTCTTATGTAAAAAGGAAGGGGGGGGGGTGATTTTCATACATTTTCTGCTTCTTTTCTATAACCACTCTTCAGATTGTCATGACAATTTGTAGGTATGAGGTACTCATGCATGGTACCCTACAAGTGAAAGAATTTTGTCCAGATATCCACTTTTGGATTTTTAAGGAATATTTTTTAAGATTGTACATAGGTATAATGTATGTTTTCCATGCCCAATGGACCCATGGGGAGTGGCTTCAAACCCCGGCGGGACCCCAACAAAATTTTTTTCCCTTTTTATTAGCTCACCTGAGCCAAAGGCTCAAGTGAGCTATTGTCATACTGTGGCGTCCGGCGTCCGTCGTCCGTCGTCCGTCGTCCGTCGTCCGTCCGTCGTAAACTTTTAACATTTTCAACTTCTTCTCAAGAACGGCTGAAGGGATTTTGATGAAACTTGGTATGCATGAAGTACTAAAGGTCCTCTACCAAGTTTGTTCATTTCGGCTCGATCCCTTCAGGGGTGGATCCAGGGCGGGGTCAAATAGGCCCCGGAGGGTACCCCTCTTCAAAAATCTTCTTCTCCAGTTCCACTGAATGGATTGAAAAACTAATTGTATCTATGTGATCTAGAAGGATGTATGATTCAAGTTTGTTCATTTCGTTAAAATCCGACAACTAATTTTTGACGCGTTTTTGACGTCTTTTCGGACTTAGTCAGAAATGCACATTTTTGCACTTTTTCTTTAAATAACTCAATAAGTGTATGATTTTACACACTCATTTACTACATATTTATCATATTTAACTTACTTAATGCTTTGATATGTATTTTATGCTTAAATTTTATTTTTTTGATTTTTTATGAATTTTTTTCTTATGTAAAAAGGAAGGGGGGGGGGGGTGATTTTCATACATTTTCTGCTTCTTTTCTATAACCACTCTTCAGATTGTCATGACAATTTGTAGGTATGAGGTACTCATGCATGGTACCCTACAAGTGAAAGAATTTTGTCCAGATATCCACTTTTGGATTTTTAAGGAATATTTTTTAAGATTGTACATAGGTATAATGTATGTTTTCCATGCCCAATGGACCCATGGGGAGTGGCTTCAAACCCCGGCGGGACCCCAACAAAATTTTTTTCCCTTTTTATTAGCTCACCTGAGCCAAAGGCTCAAGTGAGCTATTGTCATAGTGTGGCGTCCGGCGTCCGTCGTCCGTCGTCCGTCGTCCGTCCGTCGTAAACTTTTAACATTTTCAACTTCTTCTCAAGAACGGCTGAAGGGATTTTGATGAAACTTGGTATGCATGAAGTACTAAAGGTCCTCTACCAAGTTTGTTCATTTCGGCTCGATCCCTTCAGGGGTGGATCCAGGGCGGGGTCAAATAGGCCCCGGAGGGTACCCCTCTTCAAAAATCTTCTTCTCCAGTTCCACTGAATGGATTGAAAAACTAATTGTATCTATGTGATCTAGAAGGATGTATGATTCAAGTTTGTTCATTTCGTTAAAATCCGACAACTAATTTTTGACGCGTTTTTGACGTCTTTTCGGACTTAGTCAGAAATGCACATTTTTGCACTTTTTCTTTAAATAACTCAATAAGTGTATGATTTTACACACTCATTTACTACATATTTATCATATTTAACTTACTTAATGCTTTGATATGTATTTTATGCTTAAATTTTATTTTTTTGATTTTTTATGAATTTTTTTCTTATGTAAAAAGGAAGGGGGGGGGGGTGATTTTCATACATTTTCTGCTTCTTTTCTATAACCACTCTTCAGATTGTCATGACAATTTGTAGGTATGAGGTACTCATGCATGGTACCCTACAAGTGAAAGAATTTTGTCCAGATATCCACTTTTGGATTTTTAAGGAATATTTTTTAAGATTGTACATAGGTATAATGTATGTTTTCCATGCCCAATGGACCCATGGGGAGTGGCTTCAAACCCCGGCGGGACCCCAACAAAATTTTTTTCCCTTTTTATTAGCTCACCTGAGCCAAAGGCTCAAGTGAGCTATTGTCATACTGTGGCGTCCGGCGTCCGTCGTCCGTCGTCCGTCGTCCGTCCGTCGTAAACTTTTAACATTTTCAACTTCTTCTCAAGAACGGCTGAAGGGATTTTGATGAAACTTGGTATGCATGAAGTACTAAAGGTCCTCTACCAAGTTTGTTCATTTCGGCTCGATCCCTTCAGGGGTGGATCCAGGGCGGGGTCAAATAGGCCCCGGAGGGTACCCCTCTTCAAAAATCTTCTTCTCCAGTTCCACTGAATGGATTGAAAAACTAATTGTATCTATGTGATCTAGAAGGATGTATGATTCAAGTTTGTTCATTTCGTTAAAATCCGACAACTAATTTTTGACGCGTTTTTGACGTCTTTTCGGACTTAGTCAGAAATGCACATTTTTGCACTTTTTCTTTAAATAACTCAATAAGTGTATGATTTTACACACTCATTTACTACATATTTATCATATTTAACTTACTTAATGCTTTGATATGTATTTTATGCTTAAATTTTATTTTTTTGATTTTTTATGAATTTTTTTCTTATGTAAAAAGGAAGGGGGGGGGGGGGTGATTTTCATACATTTTCTGCTTCTTTTCTATAACCACTCTTCAGATTGTCATGACAATTTGTAGGTATGAGGTACTCATGCATGGTACCCTACAAGTGAAAGAATTTTGTCCAGATATCCACTTTTGGATTTTTAAGGAATATTTTTTAAGATTGTACATAGGTATAATGTATGTTTTCCATGCCCAATGGACCCATGGGGAGTGGCTTCAAACCCCGGCGGGACCCCAACAAAATTTTTTTCCCTTTTTATTAGCTCACCTGAGCCAAAGGCTCAAGTGAGCTATTGTCATAGTGTGGCGTCCGGCGTCCGTCGTCCGTCGTCCGTCGTCCGTCCGTCGTAAACTTTTAACATTTTCAACTTCTTCTCAAGAACGGCTGAAGGGATTTTGATGAAACTTGGTATGCATGAAGTACTAAAGGTCCTCTACCAAGTTTGTTCATTTCGGCTCGATCCCTTCAGGGGTGGATCCAGGGCGGGGTCAAATAGGCCCCGGAGGGTACCCCTCTTCAAAAATCTTCTTCTCCAGTTCCACTGAATGGATTGAAAAACTAATTGTATCTATGTGATCTAGAAGGATGTATGATTCAAGTTTGTTCATTTCGTTAAAATCCGACAACTAATTTTTGACGCGTTTTTGACGTCTTTTCGGACTTAGTCAGAAATGCACATTTTTGCACTTTTTCTTTAAATAACTCAATAAGTGTATGATTTTACACACTCATTTACTACATATTTATCATATTTAACTTACTTAATGCTTTGATATGTATTTTATGCTTAAATTTTATTTTTTTGATTTTTTATGAATTTTTTTCTTATGTAAAAAGGAAGGGGGGGGGGGGGGGTGATTTTCATACATTTTCTGCTTCTTTTCTATAACCACTCTTCAGATTGTCATGACAATTTGTAGGTATGAGGTACTCATGCATGGTACCCTACAAGTGAAAGAATTTTGTCCAGATATCCACTTTTGGATTTTTAAGGAATATTTTTTAAGATTGTACATAGGTATAATGTATGTTTTCCATGCCCAATGGACCCATGGGGAGTGGCTTCAAACCCCGGCGGGACCCCAACAAAATTTTTTTCCCTTTTTATTAGCTCACCTGAGCCAAAGGCTCAAGTGAGCTATTGTCATAGTGTGGCGTCCGGCGTCCGTCGTCCGTCGTCCGTCGTCCGTCCGTCGTAAACTTTTAACATTTTCAACTTCTTCTCAAGAACGGCTGAAGGGATTTTGATGAAACTTGGTATGCATGAAGTACTAAAGGTCCTCTACCAAGTTTGTTCATTTCGGCTCGATCCCTTCAGGGGTGGATCCAGGGCGGGGTCAAATAGGCCCCGGAGGGTACCCCTCTTCAAAAATCTTCTTCTCCAGTTCCACTGAATGGATTGAAAAACTAATTGTATCTATGTGATCTAGAAGGATGTATGATTCAAGTTTGTTCATTTCGTTAAAATCCGACAACTAATTTTTGACGCGTTTTTGACGTCTTTTCGGACTTAGTCAGAAATGCACATTTTTGCACTTTTTCTTTAAATAACTCAATAAGTGTATGATTTTACACACTCATTTACTACATATTTATCATATTTAACTTACTTAATGCTTTGATATGTATTTTATGCTTAAATTTTATTTTTTTGATTTTTTATGAATTTTTTTCTTATGTAAAAAGGAAGGGGGGGGGGGTGATTTTCATACATTTTCTGCTTCTTTTCTATAACCACTCTTCAGATTGTCATGACAATTTGTAGGTATGAGGTACTCATGCATGGTACCCTACAAGTGAAAGAATTTTGTCCAGATATCCACTTTTGGATTTTTAAGGAATATTTTTTAAGATTGTACATAGGTATAATGTATGTTTTCCATGCCCAATGGACCCATGGGGAGTGGCTTCAAACCCCGGCGGGACCCCAACAAAATTTTTTTCCCTTTTTATTAGCTCACCTGAGCCAAAGGCTCAAGTGAGCTATTGTCATAGTGTGGCGTCCGGCGTCCGTCGTCCGTCGTCCGTCGTCCGTCGTCCGTCGTCCGTCCGTCGTAAACTTTTAACATTTTCAACTTCTTCTCAAGAACGGCTGAAGGGATTTTGATGAAACTTGGTATGCATGAAGTACTAAAGGTCCTCTACCAAGTTTGTTCATTTCGGCTCGATCCCTTCAGGGGTGGATCCAGGGCGGGGTCAAATAGGCCCCGGAGGGTACCCCTCTTCAAAAATCTTCTTCTCCAGTTCCACTGAATGGATTGAAAAACTAATTGTATCTATGTGATCTAGAAGGATGTATGATTCAAGTTTGTTCATTTCGTTAAAATCCGACAACTAATTTTTGACGCGTTTTTGACGTCTTTTCGGACTTAGTCAGAAATGCACATTTTTGCACTTTTTCTTTAAATAACTCAATAAGTGTATGATTTTACACACTCATTTACTACATATTTATCATATTTAACTTACTTAATGCTTTGATATGTATTTTATGCTTAAATTTATTTTATGCTTAAATTTTATTTTTTTGATTTTTTATGAATTTTTTTCTTATGTAAAAAGGAAGGGGGGGGGGGGGTGATTTTCATACATTTTCTGCTTCTTTTCTATAACCACTCTTCAGATTGTCATGACAATTTGTAGGTATGAGGTACTCATGCATGGTACCCTACAAGTGAAAGAATTTTGTCCAGATATCCACTTTTGGATTTTTAAGGAATATTTTTTAAGATTGTACATAGGTATAATGTATGTTTTCCATGCCCAATGGACCCATGGGGAGTGGCTTCAAACCCCGGCGGGACCCCAACAAAATTTTTTTCCCTTTTTATTAGCTCACCTGAGCCAAAGGCTCAAGTGAGCTATTGTCATACTGTGGCGTCCGGCGTCCGTCGTCCGTCGTCCGTCGTCCGTCCGTCGTAAACTTTTAACATTTTCAACTTCTTCTCAAGAACGGCTGAAGGGATTTTGATGAAACTTGGTATGCATGAAGTACTAAAGGTCCTCTACCAAGTTTGTTCATTTCGGCTCGATCCCTTCAGGGGTGGATCCAGGGCGGGGTCAAATAGGCCCCGGAGGGTACCCCTCTTCAAAAATCTTCTTCTCCAGTTCCACTGAATGGATTGAAAAACTAATTGTATCTATGTGATCTAGAAGGATGTATGATTCAAGTTTGTTCATTTCGTTAAAATCCGACAACTAATTTTTGACGCGTTTTTGACGTCTTTTCGGACTTAGTCAGAAATGCACATTTTTGCACTTTTTCTTTAAATAACTCAATAAGTGTATGATTTTACACACTCATTTACTACATATTTATCATATTTAACTTACTTAATGCTTTGATATGTATTTTATGCTTAAATTTTATTTTTTTGATTTTTTATGAATTTTTTTCTTATGTAAAAAGGAAGGGGGGGGGGGGGTGATTTTCATACATTTTCTGCTTCTTTTCTATAACCACTCTTCAGATTGTCATGACAATTTGTAGGTATGAGGTACTCATGCATGGTACCCTACAAGTGAAAGAATTTTGTCCAGATATCCACTTTTGGATTTTTAAGGAATATTTTTTAAGATTGTACATAGGTATAATGTATGTTTTCCATGCCCAATGGACCCATGGGGAGTGGCTTCAAACCCCGGCGGGACCCCAACAAAATTTTTTTCCCTTTTTATTAGCTCACCTGAGCCAAAGGCTCAAGTGAGCTATTGTCATAGTGTGGCGTCCGGCGTCCGTCGTCCGTCGTCCGTCGTCCGTCGTCCGTCCGTCGTAAACTTTTAACATTTTCAACTTCTTCTCAAGAACGGCTGAAGGGATTTTGATGAAACTTGGTATGCATGAAGTACTAAAGGTCCTCTACCAAGTTTGTTCATTTCGGCTCGATCCCTTCAGGGGTGGATCCAGGGCGGGGTCAAATAGGCCCCGGAGGGTACCCCTCTTCAAAAATCTTCTTCTCCAGTTCCACTGAATGGATTGAAAAACTAATTGTATCTATGTGATCTAGAAGGATGTATGATTCAAGTTTGTTCATTTCGTTAAAATCCGACAACTAATTTTTGACGCGTTTTTGACGTCTTTTCGGACTTAGTCAGAAATGCACATTTTTGCACTTTTTCTTTAAATAACTCAATAAGTGTATGATTTTACACACTCATTTACTACATATTTATCATATTTAACTTACTTAATGCTTTGATATGTATTTTATGCTTAAATTTATTTTATGCTTAAATTTTATTTTTTTGATTTTTTATGAATTTTTTTCTTATGTAAAAAGGAAGGGGGGGGGGGTGATTTTCATACATTTTCTGCTTCTTTTCTATAACCACTCTTCAGATTGTCATGACAATTTGTAGGTATGAGGTACTCATGCATGGTACCCTACAAGTGAAAGAATTTTGTCCAGATATCCACTTTTGGATTTTTAAGGAATATTTTTTAAGATTGTACATAGGTATAATGTATGTTTTCCATGCCCAATGGACCCATGGGGAGTGGCTTCAAACCCCGGCGGGACCCCAACAAAATTTTTTTCCCTTTTTATTAGCTCACCTGAGCCAAAGGCTCAAGTGAGCTATTGTCATACTGTGGCGTCCGGCGTCCGTCGTCCGTCGTCCGTCGTCCGTCGTCCGTCCGTCGTAAACTTTTAACATTTTCAACTTCTTCTCAAGAACGGCTGAAGGGATTTTGATGAAACTTGGTATGCATGAAGTACTAAAGGTCCTCTACCAAGTTTGTTCATTTCGGCTCGATCCCTTCAGGGGTGGATCCAGGGCGGGGTCAAATAGGCCCCGGAGGGTACCCCTCTTCAAAAATCTTCTTCTCCAGTTCCACTGAATGGATTGAAAAACTAATTGTATCTATGTGATCTAGAAGGATGTATGATTCAAGTTTGTTCATTTCGTTAAAATCCGACAACTAATTTTTGACGCGTTTTTGACGTCTTTTCGGACTTAGTCAGAAATGCACATTTTTGCACTTTTTCTTTAAATAACTCAATAAGTGTATGATTTTACACACTCATTTACTACATATTTATCATATTTAACTTACTTAATGCTTTGATATGTATTTTATGCTTAAATTTTATTTTTTTGATTTTTTATGAATTTTTTTCTTATGTAAAAAGGAAGGGGGGGGGGGGGTGATTTTCATACATTTTCTGCTTCTTTTCTATAACCACTCTTCAGATTGTCATGACAATTTGTAGGTATGAGGTACTCATGCATGGTACCCTACAAGTGAAAGAATTTTGTCCAGATATCCACTTTTGGATTTTTAAGGAATATTTTTTAAGATTGTACATAGGTATAATGTATGTTTTCCATGCCCAATGGACCCATGGGGAGTGGCTTCAAACCCCGGCGGGACCCCAACAAAATTTTTTTCCCTTTTTATTAGCTCACCTGAGCCAAAGGCTCAAGTGAGCTATTGTCATAGTGTGGCGTCCGGCGTCCGTCGTCCGTCGTCCGTCGTCCGTCGTCCGTCCGTCGTAAACTTTTAACATTTTCAACTTCTTCTCAAGAACGGCTGAAGGGATTTTGATGAAACTTGGTATGCATGAAGTACTAAAGGTCCTCTACCAAGTTTGTTCATTTCGGCTCGATCCCTTCAGGGGTGGATCCAGGGCGGGGTCAAATAGGCCCCGGAGGGTACCCCTCTTCAAAAATCTTCTTCTCCAGTTCCACTGAATGGATTGAAAAACTAATTGTATCTATGTGATCTAGAAGGATGTATGATTCAAGTTTGTTCATTTCGTTAAAATCCGACAACTAATTTTTGACGCGTTTTTGACGTCTTTTCGGACTTAGTCAGAAATGCACATTTTTGCACTTTTTCTTTAAATAACTCAATAAGTGTATGATTTTACACACTCATTTACTACATATTTATCATATTTAACTTACTTAATGCTTTGATATGTATTTTATGCTTAAATTTATTTTATGCTTAAATTTTATTTTTTTGATTTTTTATGAATTTTTTTCTTATGTAAAAAGGAAGGGGGGGGGGGTGATTTTCATACATTTTCTGCTTCTTTTCTATAACCACTCTTCAGATTGTCATGACAATTTGTAGGTATGAGGTACTCATGCATGGTACCCTACAAGTGAAAGAATTTTGTCCAGATATCCACTTTTGGATTTTTAAGGAATATTTTTTAAGATTGTACATAGGTATAATGTATGTTTTCCATGCCCAATGGACCCATGGGGAGTGGCTTCAAACCCCGGCGGGACCCCAACAAAATTTTTTTCCCTTTTTATTAGCTCACCTGAGCCAAAGGCTCAAGTGAGCTATTGTCATACTGTGGCGTCCGGCGTCCGTCGTCCGTCGTCCGTCGTCCGTCGTCCGTCCGTCGTAAACTTTTAACATTTTCAACTTCTTCTCAAGAACGGCTGAAGGGATTTTGATGAAACTTGGTATGCATGAAGTACTAAAGGTCCTCTACCAAGTTTGTTCATTTCGGCTCGATCCCTTCAGGGGTGGATCCAGGGCGGGGTCAAATAGGCCCCGGAGGGTACCCCTCTTCAAAAATCTTCTTCTCCAGTTCCACTGAATGGATTGAAAAACTAATTGTATCTATGTGATCTAGAAGGATGTATGATTCAAGTTTGTTCATTTCGTTAAAATCCGACAACTAATTTTTGACGCGTTTTTGACGTCTTTTCGGACTTAGTCAGAAATGCACATTTTTGCACTTTTTCTTTAAATAACTCAATAAGTGTATGATTTTACACACTCATTTACTACATATTTATCATATTTAACTTACTTAATGCTTTGATATGTATTTTATGCTTAAATTTATTTTATGCTTAAATTTTATTTTTTTGATTTTTTATGAATTTTTTTCTTATGTAAAAAGGAAGGGGGGGGGGTGATTTTCATACATTTTCTGCTTCTTTTCTATAACCACTCTTCAGATTGTCATGACAATTTGTAGGTATGAGGTACTCATGCATGGTACCCTACAAGTGAAAGAATTTTGTCCAGATATCCACTTTTGGATTTTTAAGGAATATTTTTTAAGATTGTACATAGGTATAATGTATGTTTTCCATGCCCAATGGACCCATGGGGAGTGGCTTCAAACCCCGGCGGGACCCCAACAAAATTTTTTTCCCTTTTTATTAGCTCACCTGAGCCAAAGGCTCAAGTGAGCTATTGTCATACTGTGGCGTCCGGCGTCCGTCGTCCGTCGTCCGTCGTCCGTCGTCCGTCCGTCGTAAACTTTTAACATTTTCAACTTCTTCTCAAGAACGGCTGAAGGGATTTTGATGAAACTTGGTATGCATGAAGTACTAAAGGTCCTCTACCAAGTTTGTTCATTTCGGCTCGATCCCTTCAGGGGTGGATCCAGGGCGGGGTCAAATAGGCCCCGGAGGGTACCCCTCTTCAAAAATCTTCTTCTCCAGTTCCACTGAATGGATTGAAAAACTAATTGTATCTATGTGATCTAGAAGGATGTATGATTCAAGTTTGTTCATTTCGTTAAAATCCGACAACTAATTTTTGACGCGTTTTTGACGTCTTTTCGGACTTAGTCAGAAATGCACATTTTTGCACTTTTTCTTTAAATAACTCAATAAGTGTATGATTTTACACACTCATTTACTACATATTTATCATATTTAACTTACTTAATGCTTTGATATGTATTTTATGCTTAAATTTTATTTTTTTGATTTTTTATGAATTTTTTTCTTATGTAAAAAGGAAGGGGGGGGGGGGTGATTTTCATACATTTTCTGCTTCTTTTCTATAACCACTCTTCAGATTGTCATGACAATTTGTAGGTATGAGGTACTCATGCATGGTACCCTACAAGTGAAAGAATTTTGTCCAGATATCCACTTTTGGATTTTTAAGGAATATTTTTTAAGATTGTACATAGGTATAATGTATGTTTTCCATGCCCAATGGACCCATGGGGAGTGGCTTCAAACCCCGGCGGGACCCCAACAAAATTTTTTTCCCTTTTTATTAGCTCACCTGAGCCAAAGGCTCAAGTGAGCTATTGTCATAGTGTGGCGTCCGGCGTCCGTCGTCCGTCGTCCGTCGTCCGTCGTCCGTCCGTCGTAAACTTTTAACATTTTCAACTTCTTCTCAAGAACGGCTGAAGGGATTTTGATGAAACTTGGTATGCATGAAGTACTAAAGGTCCTCTACCAAGTTTGTTCATTTCGGCTCGATCCCTTCAGGGGTGGATCCAGGGCGGGGTCAAATAGGCCCCGGAGGGTACCCCTCTTCAAAAATCTTCTTCTCCAGTTCCACTGAATGGATTGAAAAACTAATTGTATCTATGTGATCTAGAAGGATGTATGATTCAAGTTTGTTCATTTCGTTAAAATCCGACAACTAATTTTTGACGCGTTTTTGACGTCTTTTCGGACTTAGTCAGAAATGCACATTTTTGCACTTTTTCTTTAAATAACTCAATAAGTGTATGATTTTACACACTCATTTACTACATATTTATCATATTTAACTTACTTAATGCTTTGATATGTATTTTATGCTTAAATTTATTTTATGCTTAAATTTTATTTTTTTGATTTTTTATGAATTTTTTTCTTATGTAAAAAGGAAGGGGGGGGGGGTGATTTTCATACATTTTCTGCTTCTTTTCTATAACCACTCTTCAGATTGTCATGACAATTTGTAGGTATGAGGTACTCATGCATGGTACCCTACAAGTGAAAGAATTTTGTCCAGATATCCACTTTTGGATTTTTAAGGAATATTTTTTAAGATTGTACATAGGTATAATGTATGTTTTCCATGCCCAATGGACCCATGGGGAGTGGCTTCAAACCCCGGCGGGACCCCAACAAAATTTTTTTCCCTTTTTATTAGCTCACCTGAGCCAAAGGCTCAAGTGAGCTATTGTCATACTGTGGCGTCCGGCGTCCGTCGTCCGTCGTCCGTCGTCCGTCGTCCGTCCGTCGTAAACTTTTAACATTTTCAACTTCTTCTCAAGAACGGCTGAAGGGATTTTGATGAAACTTGGTATGCATGAAGTACTAAAGGTCCTCTACCAAGTTTGTTCATTTCGGCTCGATCCCTTCAGGGGTGGATCCAGGGCGGGGTCAAATAGGCCCCGGAGGGTACCCCTCTTCAAAAATCTTCTTCTCCAGTTCCACTGAATGGATTGAAAAACTAATTGTATCTATGTGATCTAGAAGGATGTATGATTCAAGTTTGTTCATTTCGTTAAAATCCGACAACTAATTTTTGACGCGTTTTTGACGTCTTTTCGGACTTAGTCAGAAATGCACATTTTTGCACTTTTTCTTTAAATAACTCAATAAGTGTATGATTTTACACACTCATTTACTACATATTTATCATATTTAACTTACTTAATGCTTTGATATGTATTTTATGCTTAAATTTATTTTATGCTTAAATTTTATTTTTTTGATTTTTTATGAATTTTTTTCTTATGTAAAAAGGAAGGGGGGGGGGGGTGATTTTCATACATTTTCTGCTTCTTTTCTATAACCACTCTTCAGATTGTCATGACAATTTGTAGGTATGAGGTACTCATGCATGGTACCCTACAAGTGAAAGAATTTTGTCCAGATATCCACTTTTGGATTTTTAAGGAATATTTTTTAAGATTGTACATAGGTATAATGTATGTTTTCCATGCCCAATGGACCCATGGGGAGTGGCTTCAAACCCCGGCGGGACCCCAACAAAATTTTTTTCCCTTTTTATTAGCTCACCTGAGCCAAAGGCTCAAGTGAGCTATTGTCATACTGTGGCGTCCGGCGTCCGTCGTCCGTCGTCCGTCGTCCGTCGTCCGTCCGTCGTAAACTTTTAACATTTTCAACTTCTTCTCAAGAACGGCTGAAGGGATTTTGATGAAACTTGGTATGCATGAAGTACTAAAGGTCCTCTACCAAGTTTGTTCATTTCGGCTCGATCCCTTCAGGGGTGGATCCAGGGCGGGGTCAAATAGGCCCCGGAGGGTACCCCTCTTCAAAAATCTTCTTCTCCAGTTCCACTGAATGGATTGAAAAACTAATTGTATCTATGTGATCTAGAAGGATGTATGATTCAAGTTTGTTCATTTCGTTAAAATCCGACAACTAATTTTTGACGCGTTTTTGACGTCTTTTCGGACTTAGTCAGAAATGCACATTTTTGCACTTTTTCTTTAAATAACTCAATAAGTGTATGATTTTACACACTCATTTACTACATATTTATCATATTTAACTTACTTAATGCTTTGATATGTATTTTATGCTTAAATTTTATTTTTTTGATTTTTTATGAATTTTTTTCTTATGTAAAAAGGAAGGGGGGGGGGGTGATTTTCATACATTTTCTGCTTCTTTTCTATAACCACTCTTCAGATTGTCATGACAATTTGTAGGTATGAGGTACTCATGCATGGTACCCTACAAGTGAAAGAATTTTGTCCAGATATCCACTTTTGGATTTTTAAGGAATATTTTTTAAGATTGTACATAGGTATAATGTATGTTTTTCCATGCCCAATGGACCCATGGGGAGTGGCTTCAAACCCCGGCGGGACCCCAACAAAATTTTTTTCCCTTTTTATTAGCTCACCTGAGCCAAAGGCTCAAGTGAGCTATTGTCATAGTGTGGCGTCCGGCTGTCCGTCGTCCGTCGTCCGTCGTCCGTCGTCCGTCCGTCGTAAACTTTTAACATTTTCAACTTCTTCTCAAGAACGGCTGAAGGGATTTTGATGAAACTTGGTATGCATGAAGTACTAAAGGTCCTCTACCAAGTTTGTTCATTTCGGCTCGATCCCTTCAGGGGTGGATCCAGGGCGGGGTCAAATAGGCCCCGGAGGGTACCCCTCTTCAAAAATCTTCTTCTCCAGTTCCACTGAATGGATTGAAAAACTAATTGTATCTATGTGATCTAGAAGGATGTATGATTCAAGTTTGTTCATTTCGTTAAAATCCGACAACTAATTTTTGACGCGTTTTTGACGTCTTTTCGGACTTAGTCAGAAATGCACATTTTTGCACTTTTTCTTTAAATAACTCAATAAGTGTATGATTTTACACACTCATTTACTACATATTTATCATATTTAACTTACTTAATGCTTTGATATGTATTTTATGCATAAATTTATTTTATGCTTAAATTTATTTTTTTGATTTTTTATGAATTTTTTTCTTATGTAAAAAGGAAGGGGGGGGGTGATTTCATACATTTTCTGCTTCTTTTCTATAACCACTCTTCAGATTGTCATGACAATTTGTAGGTATGAGGTACTCATGCATGGTACCCTACAAGTGAAAGAATTTTGTCCAGATATCCACTTTTGGATTTTTAAGGAATATTTTTTAAGATTGTACATAGGTATAATGTATGTTTTCCATGCCCAATGGACCCATGGGGAGTGGCTTCAAACCCCGGCGGGACCCAACAAAATTTTTTTCCCTTTTTATTAGCTCACCTGAGCCAAAGGCTCAAGTGAGCTATTGTCATACTGTGGCGTCCGGGCCGTCCGTCGTCCGTTCGTCCGTCGTCCGTCGTCCGTCCGTCGTAAACTTTTAACATTTTCAACTTCTTCTCAAGAACGGCTGAAGGGATTTTGATGAAACTTGGTATGCATGAAGTACTAAAGGTCCTCTACCAAGTTTGTTCATTTCGGCTCGATCCCTTCAGGGGTGGATCCAGGGCGGGGTCAAATAGGCCCCGGAGGGTACCCCTCTTCAAAATCTTCTTCTCCAGTTCCACTGAATGATTGAAAAACTAATTGTATCTATGTGATCTAGAAGGATGTATGATTCAAGTTTGTTCATCTTCGTTAAAATCCGACAACTAATTTTTGACGCGTTTTTGACGTCTTTTCGGACTTAGTCAGAAATGCACATTTTTGCACTTTTTCTTTAAATAACTCAATAAGTGTATGATTTTACACACTCATTTACTACATATTTATCATATTTAACTTACTTAATGCTTTGATATGTATTTTATGCTTAAATTTTATTTTTTTGATTTTTTATGAATTTTTTTCTTATGTAAAAAGGAAGGGGGGGGGGGGTGATTTTCATACATTTTCTGCTTCTTTTCTATAACCACTCTTCAGATTGTCATGACAATTTGTAGGTATGAGGTACTCATGCATGGTACCCTACAAGTGAAAGAATTTTGTCCAGATATCCACTTTTGGATTTTTAAGGAATATTTTTTTAAGATTGTACATAGGTATAATGTATGTTTTCCATGCCCAATGGACCCATGGGGAGTGGCTTCAAACCCCGGCGGGACCCCAACAAAATTTTTTTCCCTTTTTATTAGCTCACCTGAGCCAAAGGCTCAAGTGAGCTATTGTCATAGTGTGGCGTCCGGCGTCCGTCGTCGTCCGTCGTCCGTCGTCCGTCGTCCGTCCGTCGTAAACTTTTAACATTTTCAACTTCTTCTCAAGAACGGCTGAAGGGATTTTGATGAAACTTGGTATGCATGAAGTACTAAAGGTCCTCTACCAAGTTTGTTCATTTCGGCTCGATCCCTTCAGGGGTGGATCCAGGGCGGGGTCAAATAGGCCCCGGAGGGTACCCCTCTTCAAAAATCTTCTTCTCCAGTTCCACTGAATGGATTGAAAAACTAATTGTATCTATGTGATCTAGAAGGATGTATGATTCAAGTTTGTTCATTTCGTTAAAATCCGACAACTAATTTTTGACGCGTTTTTGACGTCTTTTCGGACTTAGTCAGAAATGCACATTTTTGCACTTTTTCTTTAAATAACTCAATAAGTGTATGATTTTACACACTCATTTACTACATATTTATCATATTTAACTTACTTAATGCTTTGATATGTATTTTATGCTTAAATTTTATTTTTTTTGATTTTTTATGAATTTTTTTCTTATGTAAAAAGGAAGGGGGGGGGGGTGATTTTCATACATTTTCTGCTTCTTTTCTATAACCACTCTTCAGATTGTCATGACAATTTGTAGGTATGAGGTACTCATGCATGGTACCCTACAAGTGAAAGAATTTTGTCCAGATATCCACTTTTGGATTTTTAAGGAATATTTTTTAAGATTGTACATAGGTATAATGTATGTTTTCCATGCCCAATGGACCCATGGGGAGTGGCTTCAAACCCCGGCGGGACCCCAACAAAATTTTTTTCCCTTTTTATTAGCTCACCTGAGCCAAAGGCTCAAGTGAGCTATTGTCATAGTGTGGCGTCCGGCGTCCGTCGTCCGTCGTCCGTCGTCCGTCGTCCGTCCGTCGTAAACTTTTAACATTTTCAACTTCTTCTCAAGAACGGCTGAAGGGATTTTGATGAAACTTGGTATGCATGAAGTACTAAAGGTCCTCTACCAAGTTTGTTCATTTCGGCTCGATCCCTTCAGGGGTGGATCCAGGGCGGGGTCAAATAGGCCCCGGAGGGTACCCCTCTTCAAAAATCTTCTTCTCCAGTTCCACTGAATGGATTGAAAAACTAATTGTATCTATGTGATCTAGAAGGATGTATGATTCAAGTTTGTTCATTTCGTTAAAATCCGACAACTAATTTTTGACGCGTTTTTGACGTCTTTTCGGACTTAGTCAGAAATGCACATTTTTGCACTTTTTCTTTAAATAACTCAATAAGTGTATGATTTTACACACTCATTTACTACATATTTATCATATTTAACTTACTTAATGCTTTGATATGTATTTTATGCTTAAATTTTATTTTTTTTGATTTTTTATGAATTTTTTTCTTATGTAAAAAGGAAGGGGGGGGGGTGATTTTCATACATTTTCTGCTTCTTTTCTATAACCACTCTTCAGATTGTCATGACAATTTGTAGGTATGAGGTACTCATGCATGGTACCCTACAAGTGAAAGAATTTTGTCCAGATATCCACTTTTGGATTTTTAAGGAATATTTTTTAAGATTGTACATAGGTATAATGTATGTTTTCCATGCCCAATGGACCCATGGGGAGTGGCTTCAAACCCCGGCGGGACCCCAACAAAATTTTTTTCCCTTTTTATTAGCTCACCTGAGCCAAAGGCTCAAGTGAGCTATTGTCATAGTGTGGCGTCCGGCGCCGTCGTCCGTCGTCCGTCGTCCGTCGTCCGTCCGTCGTAAACTTTTAACATTTTCAACTTCTTCTCAAGAACGGCTGAAGGGATTTTGATGAAACTTGGTATGCATGAAGTACTAAAGGTCCTCTACCAAGTTTGTTCATTTCGGCTCGATCCCTTCAGGGGTGGATCCAGGGCGGGGTCAAATAGGCCCCGGAGGGTACCCCTCTTCAAAAATCTTCTTCTCCAGTTCCACTGAATGGATTGAAAAACTAATTGTATCTATGTGATCTAGAAGGATGTATGATTCAAGTTTGTTCATTTCGTTAAAATCCGACAACTAATTTTTGACGCGTTTTTGACGTCTTTTCGGACTTAGTCAGAAATGCACATTTTTGCACTTTTTCTTTAAATAACTCAATAAGTGTATGATTTTACACACTCATTTACTACATATTTATCATATTTAACTTACTTAATGCTTTGATATGTATTTTATGCTTAAATTTTATTTTTTTGATTTTTTATGAATTTTTTTCTTATGTAAAAAGGAAGGGGGGGGGGGTGATTTTCATACATTTTCTGCTTCTTTTCTATAACCACTCTTCAGATTGTCATGACAATTTGTAGGTATGAGGTACTCATGCATGGTACCCTACAAGTGAAAGAATTTTGTCCAGATATCCACTTTTGGATTTTTAAGGAATATTTTTTAAGATTGTACATAGGTATAATGTATGTTTTCCATGCCCAATGGACCCATGGGGAGTGGCTTCAAACCCCGGCGGGACCCCAACAAAATTTTTTTCCCTTTTTATTAGCTCACCTGAGCCAAAGGCTCAAGTGAGCTATTGTCATAGTGTGGCGTCCGGCGTCCGTCGTCCGTCGTCCGTCGTCCGTCGTCCGTCCGTCGTAAACTTTTAACATTTTCAACTTCTTCTCAAGAACGGCTGAAGGGATTTTGATGAAACTTGGTATGCATGAAGTACTAAAGGTCCTCTACCAAGTTTGTTCATTTCGGCTCGATCCCTTCAGGGGTGGATCCAGGGCGGGGTCAAATAGGCCCCGGAGGGTACCCCTCTTCAAAAATCTTCTTCTCCAGTTCCACTGAATGGATTGAAAAACTAATTGTATCTATGTGATCTAGAAGGATGTATGATTCAAGTTTGTTCATTTCGTTAAAATCCGACAACTAATTTTTGACGCGTTTTTGACGTCTTTTCGGACTTAGTCAGAAATGCACATTTTTGCACTTTTTCTTTAAATAACTCAATAAGTGTATGATTTTACACACTCATTTACTACATATTTATCATATTTAACTTACTTAATGCTTTGATATGTATTTTATGCTTAAATTTTATTTTTTTGATTTTTTATGAATTTTTTTCTTATGTAAAAAGGAAGGGGGGGGGGTGATTTTCATACATTTTCTGCTTCTTTTCTATAACCACTCTTCAGATTGTCATGACAATTTGTAGGTATGAGGTACTCATGCATGGTACCCTACAAGTGAAAGAATTTTGTCCAGATATCCACTTTTGGATTTTTAAGGAATATTTTTTAAGATTGTACATAGGTATAATGTATGTTTTCCATGCCCAATGGACCCATGGGGAGTGGCTTCAAACCCCGGCGGGACCCCAACAAAATTTTTTTCCCTTTTTATTAGCTCACCTGAGCCAAAGGCTCAAGTGAGCTATTGTCATAGTGTGGCGTCCGGCGTCCGTCGTCCGTCGTCCGTCGTCCGTCGTCCGTCCGTCGTAAACTTTTAACATTTTCAACTTCTTCTCAAGAACGGCTGAAGGGATTTTGATGAAACTTGGTATGCATGAAGTACTAAAGGTCCTCTACCAAGTTTGTTCATTTCGGCTCGATCCCTTCAGGGGTGGATCCAGGGCGGGGTCAAATAGGCCCCGGAGGGTACCCCTCTTCAAAAATCTTCTTCTCCAGTTCCACTGAATGGATTGAAAAACTAATTGTATCTATGTGATCTAGAAGGATGTATGATTCAAGTTTGTTCATTTCGTTAAAATCCGACAACTAATTTTTGACGCGTTTTTGACGTCTTTTCGGACTTAGTCAGAAATGCACATTTTTGCACTTTTTCTTTAAATAACTCAATAAGTGTATGATTTTACACACTCATTTACTACATATTTATCATATTTAACTTACTTAATGCTTTGATATGTATTTTATGCTTAAATTTTATTTTTTTTGATTTTTTATGAATTTTTTTCTTATGTAAAAAGGAAGGGGGGGGGGGTGATTTTCATACATTTTCTGCTTCTTTTCTATAACCACTCTTCAGATTGTCATGACAATTTGTAGGTATGAGGTACTCATGCATGGTACCCTACAAGTGAAAGAATTTTGTCCAGATATCCACTTTTGGATTTTTAAGGAATATTTTTTAAGATTGTACATAGGTATAATGTATGTTTTCCATGCCCAATGGACCCATGGGGAGTGGCTTCAAACCCCGGCGGGACCCCAACAAAATTTTTTTCCCTTTTTATTAGCTCACCTGAGCCAAAGGCTCAAGTGAGCTATTGTCATAGTGTGGCGTCCGGCGTCCGTCGTCCGTCGTCCGTCGTCCGTCGTCCGTCCGTCGTAAACTTTTAACATTTTCAACTTCTTCTCAAGAACGGCTGAAGGGATTT
Organism: Pinctada fucata; assembly: GCA_028142955.1. Lineage (NCBI taxonomy): Eukaryota > Metazoa > Mollusca > Bivalvia > Pterioida > Pteriidae > Pinctada > Pinctada fucata. Next base: position 3,650,100 of record AP027105.1, read on the forward strand.
TGATGAAACTTGGTATGCATGAAGTACTAAAGGTCCTCTACCAAGTTTGTTCATTTCGGCTCGATCCCTTCAGGGGTGGATCCAGGGCGGGGTCAAATAGGCCCCGGAGGGTACCCCTCTTCAAAAATCTTCTTCTCCAGTTCCACTGAATGGATTGAAAAACTAATTGTATCTATGTGATCTAGAAGGATGTATGATTCAAGTTTGTTCATTTCGTTAAAATCCGACAACTAATTTTTGACGCGTTTTTGACGTCTTTTCGGACTTAGTCAGAAATGCACATTTTTGCACTTTTTCTTTAAATAACTCAATAAGTGTATGATTTTACACACTCATTTACTACATATTTATCATATTTAACTTACTTAATGCTTTGATATGTATTTTATGCTTAAATTTTATTTTTTTTGATTTTTTATGAATTTTTTTCTTATGTAAAAAGGAAGGGGGGGGGGGTGATTTTCATACATTTTCTGCTTCTTTTCTATAACCACTCTTCAGATTGTCATGACA